>JAJOOR010022562.1:0-18921 GCA_036250505.1 Solanum acaule | reverse complement strand
TCCCCCCCCCCCCCCCCTCATGAACACATCCCCTTAGTTGTGGTTGAATGTCTCTCTATTGGACACTAGCAGTCTCAATGGGAACTAACTAGTGTTTCAAGTTTCTAACTCAAAAATCCTCTACTTAAAACTCAAAGCCGTGTGGGCCATTTTCCTTTTTTTATTTTATTTTTGTGCACATTATTTCTAACGATTGAAATGGGAATTTATAATCAAAGTTATCCTCTATTTGCAAGCTGCATACAAAAGAAATGTGTGGATTTTTTTATTAACTCATAATCAATGTACATTTACAATCAGCTGTCACAGTAAATACAATTTTGATTTACTTATTATGATCACTATCACTATTTTTATTTTTTTTAGTATCATTAATTAAAGGAAATTAATATCAACTATAAAAGAAATGGGAGTTGAATCATAAATCTCGCACTTCATAGGTATCTGGAGATGCAAATAATTATCTAGATTACGTCGTAAAAGTATAATAAATTTCAATAATTCAAAATATTGTAAAAGACCATTGAAAAAATTATGATAAAAGAAAATTCATTTGATTTTCGAAATTCAAAATAATAACAAATAAAGAAGGTTAATTAGAGAAAAAAAATAGTTGCAAAGCTAAATGCATGCATTTTAGGCAGCGGTTGATAGCCGTTCCATTGATTGTGATTTCTTTTGGCTGTTCATTAATTTGAAGTACATAAAAAAAGTCAAAATTATTTTTAAACTATATGAAATTAAATAAAATAAAGATTATTTTAGATTGAATTATTAATGACAAGAGCATATTAGGTCAAGTTATTAGCATAATTTAATTTAATGTTTTTTTAACCTTTTTGCGTTTAATATAAGAGCAAAGAATGATAAGTCAAAGTGATAAACATCTTTATTTTTAGGATAATTAGTTCAACACGATTTCTATTAAAGTCATCAACCAATATATAATCATTTATGAAAAGACTGCTACATATTCTTTCTTTATAGAACTATTTGTTTGAAAATTTCATCACTACAACATGTCGGTATCGTTAAAATAGCATGTAGGTATATTGATATTTAACGTTCGAATTTCATTAATTATTATTATAAATAGAAGTACATAAAAAATTAATTAGTTTAATAATTTTGTGCACCAAGGAGAAGGAATGTACTTGCTAATCAATTTAACCCAAGAAATAAAAGAAATACGAATACAAAAAAAAAAACGACAAACACCATTAGTCTTTATTATATATAAAAAAAGAATAGGAAATATCATTGTAGAAGAAGATGGTTTTGAGGTGTGTAATCAATTTTTTAAAGAGATATTGCCCGTATACATATTGGGAAAAATACAAACAAACCCTTCAGGATACAATAAAGTCTTTGGTTTATACATGCAAATTTTTCGTAGGCTACTTCTAGATAGTCTTTATATTTATAGAACTTAACAGAGACTTTTCATGAAAGAGCCATGTGTCACGCCCCGAGCCTACACCCTGGATGGAACTAACACTCGAGACCATTGTTGGCCCCAAGCGAACCCTTGGCCTGGCTTACTTACTAGTGGAAGACTTAACTCAACATAACTGTACTTTAAAAGAAAACTGAAAGCTCAAAAATAACTGAGAATATATATTATAAATAAACATTCACTGGCCAAAGTTGCAACTCAAGTCTCAAACATAATTGAAATGGAAAGACCCAAGCACTAACATCAACTAACTGTCTATGAAGCCTCTAACAACTGAGATGGACGTCGGGACAAGACCCACATCATCCTAATGAACTAAAATGATAAAGTAATGAAAGAGGTGATCCTCCGGAAGCAAGGAGGCTCACCAACAACTCTGAAGCTGAAATGGACAACGATGAGCTGGATGCAGATCATGGTTACCTGAATCTGCATCATAAAAAAATGCAGGCCAACTGGCATCAGTACATTGAATGTACGAGCATGCGAGGGGAATACTAAACAAGACATAAGCTTGAAAGGAACTGAAAGAACATACCTGGTCTTAACTCAACTTAACTCATTTCAATATAAAGCAATAATGTAAATGCAGTATAAATAAAAACTTTTAAAACATGGATAACAACTCTGTGTATTTAGAAATACAATAGTAACTCTGTGTGTATGCAAAGATACAATATAAACTCTGGATGTATATTAAAAATACAATTTACTTTTGTGTAAATAAGAATACAAAACACTTATGTGGGAGTTTCTCTAACCGACAACCATCACTTAAGAGCTATTGTGATGATACAACGTTTTGCCTCACGCTGCCAGGGTCGTCTTATACCTTGCCGAGGGTATAGAACCTGACTACTAAGTGGATCCACTAGTCTATGCTAAAAAGCACAAAGGATCATCTAAAAAGTATGACCCTTTTCTACCCATGGTGGCTACATGGTTTATGCGGGCTGGGAGTTGTCTGAACTTTCTCCCATATCGGTGCTCAATACTACTCCCAAAATATAATACTAGATCTTATGTTTTAAAAACACAACTCTGTGGTTTGAGATAATTGCTCAAAACTTAGCTCAAAGGCTCTCTTGGAAATCAAAGTTTCCTCTCTTGCTTAATTGTGAAAGCATTTACTCTTTACTAAAAACTAGCCCAAAGACTCTCTTGGAAATCTCAATTTCCTTTCTTGTTTAAATGTGAAAACATTTTACTCTTTGGAAATACATAGTCTCGATATACTCTTTTGAATAAATGAACTTCAATCTTTACTCTTTACTTACAAAATTCAGGTCTTAAAACAAAGTTAAAACATTTGTAAAAGACTTTTGGAAGACTCTATGAACTTCTTTTGACTTGGCTCTTAACTTTCCTTGAATTTGAATTTATGGATTCAAGGATTGTGATTTGTGATAGGAAAGATCTCATGATGTTTAGGAGTGTTTTTAGATAGTTTAACATGAGAAACGATCAAGAAATCACTGTCTGGAAGCAAGTCCGCGACGCGGAGATGCATTTAAATATTTGATCGCGAAATAAATTTTGAGGCATAAGAGTCCGTGATCACTCCGCGACGCGGAGAAGATTTTTCCAATCCTGAGGAACAGGTCCACCTCGCGGACCTGGTACCCAGATTTGCCCGACTTGTTTCTTCTTCATTTTCTAACCCCAATTCGCCTAAATTCAATTCTTTTTTCTCAAATTCTCTTTAGATTCAGATACTCAGTATATGTACACAAGAACCTAACTCAAAACAACTCTATAAATCGACGTAATAATCTCAAGAACTCCTCAATCTTAGCCCAATTCAAGAACACGTATCAAGAACATCAAACTTTCAACCTTTTTAAGACGAATTCACGCTGAAATAAATATGTTTGGCACGTGGGTGAAAAAACCCAATGCTATGTGAACTCACATACCTCGTAGGATTGAGTCCTTGGCGAAATCCACAACCAAAACTTCAAGAACTTGGCGATTCCTTGCTTCTTCTCCTCTTTTCTCTTCTCTCAAAACCCTAACTTATTTCAATAGTGTAAATTGAATCCAATCAGTTTAGACCCCAACTTAATTACCAAAAAGAAATTAATTAATTGGGTAGTGAAAAGACCATAATACCCTTCTAAAATCTGATTTTGACTTTCCTTATCTAGACAGCCCAACTTCAAATGGGCATATCTCCCTATTATAAACTCGAAACTGAACAAACTCGGCGGCGTTGGAAAGATAATTCAAAGATATTTCCTACGGTATCTTGTAGAACACATAACTCATCCTTATCTAGGAGTTATGGTGGTTTAAAGTTGACCCAAAACTCATACTTAGCTTAACTTTGTCAAACTTTCCAAATTTGATTATTTCCAAAAATGATTTCTTTCTAATTCTAAAGTCTTTCTAGTAGCGGGTGTTACACCATGTTCTTTCATGAACATATGACTTTTCATAAGAGTCATGTTCTTTCATAAACAAATGACTTTTCATAAGGGTCATGTTCTTTTATGAACATATGAATTTTCATAACAATCATATTCTTTCACGAACAGTTGTTTTTGTTCAATTTAAGACCTCTATATATTACAGAATATCCAACAATACCCCACTAGTTTGTAATATTTCTTATAATATCATGCATACCAAAGAGTATTTTATAATAGATTTGAATTTTCCGTTAGTGCAATACTTTAAAGGTCCGACGAAGTAATTAATATCTTAAAAGATTTGAACCACAACTACATGTGTAAAATATTAAAAATTAAAAATATCACACACATAATATTATTTGTAGCTTAGAAAACTCAGTTGTTCTTTAGCATGTTTATATCCACGTGCTCATCCTGATATCATGAATATTTACAAGGCCAAACCTTTAGATCTTGCTTGAAACGGCACCACTTCAATATACTTATAGATGAAATTAGCTACTATGTACCTATTATCATAGACATTCACTAATTTCATTAACCTCCATGTAAGAGTCTGCACTATGAAGTTTGTTACTATGCCCTTATTATTTCAATCATTTAACAACTCCTCAACTTCTCATATATTTGGCTTGTGTAAATGGAGTTTCGAGCACATCTTGAGGATCTTTTCGATATTTTGAGAGTTGTCTTATTTTCAAGTGCATGTGATCTATTGTGCTTCACGTTCGCGAGGGACCGAATGCTTTCACAAACTTTCCGTTAGTGAAAGTTTGATCGCGAAAGCGAGGATTCAGTCCCTCCGGCCATCGCATTCACGAAGGACCTATCGCTTAAGCAATTCGCGAAAGTGAAGGCCCAATTTTAAGCCGGGTGTTTGGAGGTGATTTTAAGGAGATTTTTCATGGTGAATCATTTGGGTAAGTCTTTGTTACTATAAAACTTCAACTCCCTTTATCATTTGTGGATTTTAACATCAAAACTTGGGATTTTGATTGACAAATGACAAGGTTATTAAGAACTTGAGTTTTAAAGTATAATGATGATTGTGAACTGATTTTAACTCCTTTTTCGAAATGGTTTTCACCAATGAGTTCCAAATGCTTTGCATAACGTTTTCAAGTAAAAAAAATTTAGATTCAAATCTCATTTTTGAAATTGGGTGTTTGAGTTGATGTGACCCATTTTTTAAAGTGTATGATATGGGTGTTGTTATTTTCAGAATATTATTGTGATTACTTGTTGGATTAGATTGTGTGTCTTTGGACATTGTTTGAAAAAGAAAAGCTCAAGTCTCAAATTGACTTTTGATTGAATTAAGGCAAGTGAAATTCTAATTAAGCCTTGTATAATCTTGTATTTCCCTACATTATGTGTGTTGGAGAGTAATGAGAATGATGTGATGGGGGCAATTACTCCACTTTATTGATCTTAACGGATGAATAATGGGAATGGATGAAAAAGACAATGTGTTGATAGTTGTATTTTGTGAATTGCCTTGATGTTGATCATAATTCATTGATTGATGAAATGCTTTGATGGTTCTATTCTGGACTTGAATCGCTTGAGTTTATTGTCTCTACCTTATGGTGTGAAATTTTCTATTTGCATTGATTTATGTGCACCGTGACGAGACATGTGATATTATGCCAATAGAAAATAGTTCCAGCTAGTGATATTTTGTTGATGGGAAATGATTTGAGCAAATAATATTATATAAAGTCGATGGAAAATGGTTTAAGCTAGTGATATTGTGCTGATGTAAAATGATTCCGGCAAGTAATACTATACAAAGCTGATGGAAAATGGGTTCGGCTAGTGATATTGTGCCGATGGAAAATGGTTGTGACATAAGAATCCTAAATATACATTTTCATCAAAAGTTGAGTCCAAATTGATAAAATCTCAATTTTCCTCAAGAAATTAACGGGTAAGAAAAGAAAACCAGATGAAGAAATCATGAGAGAATGCCAAAATAAGGATTGAAAACTAACCCTCATATTAAATTGAGAAGAAATGTCGCAAGAACCACTCCATTTTGAGCTCTAGAACTCTCAGTATGCTTAAAATATCAAATGAACATGGTCTAAAATTTTAAATACTTGTACGATAGCATTTGCACCAGCAAACAAACAACTTTTATTCCACTAAAAAGGCGTAAATTCCTCATACGATAGTGCAATGACTCAATTATTTTTCCTAAATATCTTAAATAATGATACAAACCTACTCGTTCAATCAAAACTCAATTACGTTCTCATTTGCGAAGTCAAATATCATTTCTGCTCGGTGAATAATTATTTAATATATTGTGATAAAAGTTCAATCTCAGCTTAGCGAAAATGCACCAAACATTGCAGATTAGTCCTATAATTCATGCTTAAAATTTCAAAAGTTTTGGAATACTTTTTCAGTATTTAAAACTAATAATGAACCTTTTAGTTGACACAAATTGCTGAAACAACGCCAAAGCACCCAAAAAGCTGAAAACTCACTCAAACCTCATCCGGAACCTTTCAAACACAAACTAAATATGCTACTAGCTTGAAAATGATATCTTAGACTCAATGCAATCATCAAAACACCCAACCAAGGTCACCATAACTCGATGTTGATCAAAGTCAACTTTAACTTAAGAATCTCTAAATTTTCAAATAAGAACATGAAACTTATCCAAAAGCTTCGAGAACTGAACCAAACCTTTAACTAAACCAAATATCACCATTTGAATCTAATGGAATCATGAAACTCAAAAAATACCCTTGACTAAAATCAAACTTTACCCTTAACTTTTCCCTCATCTCGTCTAATGGCTCAAAATCAAACTAAAAGCCTTGAAACCCAAACCAACAATACATCTAGACCTAAAACTACATTTTGAAGCTAACAAAACTGTGGGAATTTCATTCCGAGATTGCTATCATCAAATGTTGACTTTTGATCAACTATCTTATGATGTCAACTTTCAAAACACAAAAACTCTTTCAAAACTCATTTAAATACCTCAAGACTTGAGTCCATAGTCCTACAAACTCAAAAATCACGTTTTGGAGTTGATGGAATTGACAAATTTCCATTACGAGACTTGAAACTTGAAATATTGACTAAAGTCAACCGTTTCAACTTAAAAGCTTTCAAAACTTCCAAAAATCTCAACTTTTCGATCTGATTTCCAATCTAACCTCAAAAATTGATCCAACATGACCCGGGGCAACTATCATGATGGTAAAATGTTAATTTTCTAAAAATAACCTTTAGGGTCATTACAAATCTAAATTTTAGAAATGAACTAGAAAGGAAAGATGAATCCATGATAACCCAGAAGAATAATCTCACCCTTAGATTTAGGAAATGTAGGATTCACAATCGAGGTTGCGCAACAACCACTGGAATATGTCTTGTATTCAACAAAAGAAGAGCAAGTGTATTATCAATATATAAAGCACAATTTAATGGTAGGATCATCGATTAGCTTCAAATATACGATATATGAACATAAAACTATAACTTAGTAAAACAGTACAACACATGATAAGCAGTAAACAACATAAACCAGACTCTCAGTTCTCAACCTAACTTAACAGCCACAAGAAACATGTCCAAGATCATCACAATGAATAAAACCGGTTCACTCATGAAACCCAAGAATAATTACGCAGAAAATAAGAGGTTTTGGGGCTTTTTCTGCATAAAATCTTGACTCACCCCATTATAGCAGTCCAGCCCACTATAGCAACCTTGTTATAGCGGTTGTCAATCCGCTATAGCGCTTGCACACTCCCTCTATAGCTAGAAGTACTTTAGAGACTCGAAAACACCTGAGAAGTTTATTTTGCACAATATACCTTCTTTCTTTGACATCCCGAACTATCCATTTCACGTCAAGTTCGATTCTGGAAGTTTGACTCATCTGAATTTAATTTTGTAAATTCCTACAGGTTCTTTAATGTCTTGGCTACTAGAAAATAAGAACCAAGCTTAGATATTGCACCCCTACTCATTCCCGGATGGCCCTAGACCTCACTTCGCATAGATTCCATCTGAGACTAGTCTAGCTTGAAATTTTTAAGCACTATTTGAAAAACTTTCTGGCTCAATTTCTTTCATCATTGGTCAAGTCATAACAACCGGAACGGATCATTACACTTGACCATTCTGACCTTTTAATTTTATTCAGGTTGACATTGTTAAAGACAATAATATTAAGTTATTAAAGTTAAGCAGTTTTTTTTTTAACAAATTAACACATGAGATTGTTCACACAGTTCAATATGGTATTAGATTATATAGAGATTTTGTGTACAAGTTTTACTATCATTAATTATCAAAATGGATGATTTGGACGTTTTCACAAAAAATAATAATTAAAATTGACCCTAACATGAAGGGACGTGTTGAAGACATAATTAAATACTTATAAAAATGTGTATTTTCTTACAATTCTAATTTTTAAATAAAATAATCACATACTTCAATGTAGAGTTTTTGTTTATGTGTACCTTCTTGAACCATTTTTTTTCATGTATTATTATAGTAAGTTATATATTGGTCGTTAGGAAGTGAGGAGTAATTTCCCTAGATATGATACATAACTTACTTATGTTTGTTTTAGGACTACACTATATTTCCCTAAACAAACATAAGTGATATGATACATTATTTTTTAGGAGAGAGAATAATGTTTTTTCGTTTACTTTTACTTGCTTTTAATGTTCACATTGTGCATTCTATAAGAACTTAAAGAATGAATGATTTGAAAAATGATTTAGAATAAATAATTAGTGTTAATCATAATAACAGAAAATAAATAAGAGTTTGTTTAAAAATGTTCACTTTGCATTATGTAATTATTTCTTTTACCGAATATATCATATGGGTTGATTTAAAAAGTTATTTTTTTTAATTAGCAAAAAGTAAATAATATGACATGACATTCATTAGGAGAGAGATGTTTTTTTGTGTCAAGTATATTTTGAGGAAAACATATACAAAGTTGGGTGATATTATAGTTCTAAAACAAACAAAAGTGATATTATTAGGTAATTTTCCAAACATGGATGACTATCTAAGGAAATTACTCGGAAGTGAGCTCATGTAACTAATTTGTACTTTCTTTGTACCAAATTGTGTGGCGCTATTTAGATTTGAAGAGTTAGATCTTTAAAATTTAATACTAGTAAATTCATATGCTGAATATTAAAAAATAAAATTTACATACTTGAAAATACTACTTTTTATCTCAATATATGTGAGATTTTTTTTTTGATTCGTCCCAAAATGACTGTCATCTTTCTATAATTTAAAATAATTTAACATTAAAATACTCTTAATAAAATTATTCATAGCAACATTGATCAATAAGTATTTAGAGCCACAAATTTCAATAGTCTTCATTTTTTTCTTTAACTTTGTAACAAGGTCGAATAGTGTCACATAAAATTGAAAATGAAGACCAAGTTAAATGACTAAAAATTCAAAATACTTAAAAGAACATATGAACAAATTATGATTGAAAAAAACTTGTTTAACACTCAAAAACTAAAGAGTACTACCTTTGTTCTATATTAGATAAACACTTTTTATTTTACACTGTAATTAAAAAATCATTAATAGATTGATCAACTTTACTATTTTACCTTTTGTTCATATTAATTAGCCTCTTGAAAAAGAATTCTTAGAGCTTCAAAATTTATTTAAACTTCCAAAGGTCATATTAATTCATGTAGTAGGGATAAATGGAAAAAAATAATTAATTAATTCAATCCTGATTTAGTAAGCGATCAAGTAATATGGGACAAATATTTTTAGTAAGACGTCTATCGAATATGGGGCGGAGGAAGTATCACATAAATTGAAATATAGAGAAATATAGAGAATAGTTGTTGTTATATAACCACTATTATATATGAATGGTAAGGGGCTCATTGGTATCTTTTCTCAGCCTAAAAAGGAAGGGAAAAAAGAAGTTTAAACACATGGAGACTTGAAAAAGATAATGGAAAAAAGAAGTTAAAACACATGTAGACTTGAAAAATAAGAAGATATTTTTCCATTTTTTGTCTCTCTTTTTTCTTTTTATCATGGTCCACACGCAATGGACAAAGCTGTTTTTCATGATTATAAATTTTATTATTTCTGTATATATATATATATATATATATATATATTCTTTAGAATGACAGGAGTCCAACTGCTTCCACTTAAACAAGTTATAGAAAATTCTTATACTATTGTATTGAAGACTTAGAAATTTGTCTTCACATATTTGGACATATTAGTTAAAGTCATAATATTTTTAAAAGTTGTATAATACTATATATTATATACTGTACGCGTTAAAAGCTAGCATAAGTGCTAATAAGCCACTTAAGTGGCTTCCAGATTTGGTCATTTGTCAATTCTTACAGCACAAGTACTTCTTCTTGTTCCCACACGTCCAACAAGATTGCAATTAAAAATAATTATCTGGAAATTAACCTTTTTGAGTTAAAAAAAAAATGGTTTTGATCTATAAGGTAATTATGAGTTTAACATCTATGCATTACTGAAATAAAAAATTAATTTACATTATTAAATCACTTATAAAAAGGTAATTATAGTGATTGTCTAATAAGTGATTAAGAGGGGCTGCATTCGCTTTAGGCCCCAAATTTAAGAGGTCCCTTATTTTTTAGCTATAGTAAGATTATTATAGGTATTTTTTTAAAAAAAAAATTTTTATTGTACTTTTCAGTTTTAATTTAATACTATAAGAGTCAAAAATCTTTTTTACTTTTTTACTAAACTTCAAATTATGTGTTAAGTTAAAATCAGATAAAACAAACTGAAACGGAGAGAGTACTATTTATTGAAAAAGAATTTTTTTTTCATATATAAAAGAGAGAAATGAGTTTACATCTCAAAATATACTTTTTTAAGAAACATATTAAGTAATAACTTTGCATCCAAAAAAATAAGAAAAATAACTAGAAAAATAAACTTTAAATTAGAAAAAATTATTATTAGTATTCAAAAGTTTAAGGTCTCCGATTTATTTTTCGGTCAGCTCACCAAAGTGCTTAAGTCACACCTCGTGACTAATGGAAACATTGAAAAATAAGTCAAACAACCCCATATAGCAAGTTAAATAACATGTAAAAAAATATATGTATCCTATTGCTCTATACAAGTAAAATTATAATTACAATTTCTTATCATGTCAAGACTTTAACTATGATATACTCCCTCTGTCCCAATTCATGTGACACTTTTCGTTTTTTGAGAGTCAAACGTTTTTATTTGACCGGAAATTTGCGTATGAAATCTTCAATTATTTTAAAATGAAATTTATATATTTGTAAACTACGTAAAAAACTATAAGTCACAATAATTGATAATTCAAAATGTTTTTATAGATCTATGAAAAATTTACAGTCAAAGATAGACTTGTTTGAATCTCGAAATCCAAAAATGCCACAGAGACGGAGGGAGTAATTGATTTCCTCTTCTTGCTGACATTCAATCTTCTAATGTGTAGTTAAGGAGTTTGTTAATTTTCATCGTGTTTCTCTCATTTGGAATTAAAAATCAAACTCATTAATTTGCACACTTTTTTAAAGCATCTGGTATTCAAAATTGAATTCAACATATTATAGAAGTATTTAGCGCAGAGAAGAAAGAGATAAGGGGGTCGATAGAGAATATGGTCAGAAATCCATAATAAAATTCAACCACAATGACCGAATTGATTATCTTCGTACATAAGAACCCTAGATTACTTAGAAGAAAAAATTGAAAAATAATCACAAACATCGCTCTCCGACTATTTCACCACCCTTCTAGATGGTTAATTGTCTGTATATTTTTATGAATAATTAAGCAACAAACATTCTTCATAAAAGAATGTGGCTCTTGATATGAATTTATAAAATCAAAATTAATTAAATATGAAGAATATTGGACAAATTGTAAAAATATGAAGAAAAGGACCTCATGCTTGATGATATTTTCTATTGCATGTGCTACACGAGCTGACTTCTCTAGGCCATCTAAGGCTATAAAATCTTTATGTCATTCTCCATCTCTAGACACGTAATAAAATGGTAGTTAAAGAATTAGGAAATATGCATCTGCCTCACCTATAATAGCAACTCACAAAGTCTGCATCCTAATATATCTACATGACCTTTCAGTACTATATATTATTTTATATTCTCATTTTAATTTGTTTGTATTACTAATTTCTTTTTAGTTCATTTTCAAGACATAGATGAAACTATAGAAGAAGAAAAATAGAAAAAAAAAAACTCAATAGAGCCCCACAAACAAATATGTGGACTCACCAACAATTTGGAAGCAACAAGTACTCATAGTTTATTTCAAGTTCCTTATGACACAAGATGTGCAAAAGACTAGGACAACTATACAACCACAACATAGAAATGTGAAAGACCGGATGCACCATGGACATCTCACATGAAAAATTCAACTCATAAGTCACCTTCCTAATCTTCTATATTTCTTCTGTTCCATATTAGTTTATCACTTTTTTTATACACATATTAAGAAATCATAAATAAGAAGATAATTTTACAACCTCATCCCTTAAAAAACTTCTTAGGAATTTTACAAATGTAAATACTTTCAAAAAGAATTAATTGCAAGGGTAATGTAGGAAAAAATAATTAATACTTTCTTGATTAGTAAGGTAATCGACTAATAAGGAACAAAGAAGGTATGATTTTGTAGGAATCGGTACGTAAATGAGGACTAAGCTTTTCTTTTCCATCAAAATGCATCACGCACTTCATTATATTGGTGAAACTTTCATAAAAATACTTTGTCATCCACAATGAATTTTAACTCGCAATATGACGACATCACGTAAGTATAAGACTTATGTTGACTTTAAGCAATTTTGAGTTGACTTATTATGATATTCATCTTATCTATAGCTTCAACAATTGAATTAGCACCTACAACGCCACCCATAGAGTGCTTCATAAAACGTCATTAAGATACTCACATAATGACTGTTGTTATAATTAAGAGAACTCTACAAGAGGCAGTGTATTGTATAATTTACCTCCAAAATTATACATGCTTTCAACATATTATTGAGCAATGAAATACTAGTTCTTTTTGCCTACTCATCCATCTTTGTAACACCTCACAAATTTTTATTAGGATTTTGTCCTGATTTTTTTACTTTATTTGAAATTTATTTTTCCCTTGAAGAAAAATCAAAGTATTACCATAAATGCTTTAACTTTTCCTGAAAGAAAAATATAATTTTCTTCCATATTTGGTTTATTATTTCTCTTAGAGGAAAAATTTAGAGATCTATAAATTGAAGATCCCTATTCTTATAACAGAACAACAAGAACACCCACAATGTAGTCATTTAAAGAGTTTTGTTTATGGGGAGATTATTCTCTCAATAAAATTTATGTTTTTAATATTAGTTTTCAGTATGTAGGTCGTTTGACCAAATTATATTAATAATATATTTAGTTTACTTTTATTTGTCATCTGATTTATCAACTCTATGATTTGCAATTGTAAGCTTTCGCATGACGCCCTAATCACCTTTCGAACCCAACAATTTTAAGCTAAGGATTAGACCATATCTATCAGAGAGTTAGGTGGCTAATATGAATTCATTTTACAGACGCCGTATAAGACGTAAATTTAGACCACAAACCATAACTTAGGCTCGTGAATCAACTTTGATATTAACTTAATTTTCACAGACTCAAACAACATATTGTGAGTCAAACCACGAGCCGTGAATTGAACTTGTGAAATGAAGTGCAGAAAATTTAGCTACTAGTTCGCATTCACGGATTCAATATACAGGTCGTTGATTAATAGATCTACGGACCGTAGAGTATCGGTCTCATAAATTAAATTTCGATGGATTCCATGGACGGGATCTATGGACTGTAGATCATTCCACAGACCGTAGATGGTCCTCATGGAATTTTTCGACAACTTTTTAGTTAGGGTTATTTCGTTTTATTTTCACTCTTTTAACTCCTAAATCACGACATTTTGGCCTATCCTAAGTGGAATTAAAAAGAACTCAGTCGACCCAAACTTCCTTACTTACGCTTAACATTTGAAATTATTTGACAACTACGTTCTAAGTTCTCTTAAGCAATAAACTATGGATGTTCATCTTCAAGCTTTAGGTTCAGAGATTACATCAAAGTTTTTCCTTATAGGTATGTGGGATTTTATCAGTGGGTATCCAACCCAGTGAGTCCCAAAAGTGAACTTATTTAGTTCTTCAGTTATTAATTCCACAAAATTTAGAATTCCTATGAACAACGTGGATTTTAGTGTATTTCAGTTCCCCTTCATTGCTAGTCCATAAATGCATATTTTTTCATATAATTGAGTATCTTTACTCAAGTGTGTTTTTATGAACCCTCAAAATAAAAAAATAAAAATCATGTATTTGAATTTGTGTCGTTTAAATTGTATATTTTATTTCATTCACAATACAGAAATTGTCATAATTAGTTTTTCAGCCGGTCTCTCAGTTCCACATATAAAAGGTGATTTCAAATAACGTGTCTATCATTTTAATCTCAGTTTTCAATATTATTAAGCTATTTAGTTTATGTCACGACCCAAGGTACCCTTAGGTGTAACATGACGTATAGGACCCCGAGAAGCCCCATATAAGCCACTTTGCATACATCATATATACAAGATAATAGAAACTTGAAAGATATTAAAAGTTGACATTTCAAAGTCTAAGAGTTTCATCTAATACATCAAGATGTGAACGGGACGTAACCCTGACATCACGTACAAAGTCTGAAAGTAAGAAATGACCGAAAGCTATAAAAGTCCGGTCCTCGAAGCATGAGGACTCACCACAACTCGGAATCTCTCCAACAACCTCTATCCACGAAACTGAAAACCCTAAATGTCAGACCCGAGGACCGAGACTCTTTAATCGTTTTTATGTCATTTCCATTCCAAATTTTGCATGTGATGTATGGGTTACGTCCCAATCACTTCGTTGATGTAATAGATGACTTTGAGACTTATGTTTAGACTTTTGCTTTCGGTCAAACTCGTTTGTATGATATGTTAACCTTTTAAACTCTTTTGTTTCTATTATCTTGTATGATGTATGTCAAGTGGCTTGTGTAGGGCCTCTCGGGGTCTTATACGTCATGTCACGTCTAGGGTATACTTCGGGTTGTGACAGATAAGAACGCGACACCAAGACTTAAACTAAGATTTATAAAGTGGTTATTAGACCAACTATGTTGGATGAGGCTAAGTGTTGGCCAATGAAGAGCTCACACATCCAATCTAAAAGATGAACATAGCGAAAATGAGAATGTTATGATGTATGTGTGTCTTTGCTAGGAGAGATACGATTAGAAGCCGGGATATTTAGGACAAGATGTTACCTTTGTGTTGTAAAAGATGCGGAAAGGGATGTTGAGATGTTTCGGACATGTGAAGAGCAAATACATAGATGTTTTAAGTGAGGAGGTGTAAGAGGTTGGTTATGGTGGGCCTGATGAAGGAAGAAGAAGTATATATTGGAGAGGTGATTAGACATGACATGACACATTTGCAACTTACCGATGACATGAACCTAGCTATGAAGATATGGAGATTATTAATTAGGGTAGAAAATTAGTAGGTAGTCATGAGTCGTAGTATCCCTTATCAATACTACCATTATTTTGCTTCTGCTTTCTTATTCTTTGATTTTATTTTTACCTGTTATTTCATTTGCTTTGGTTATCGTATTATTTATTGTTGCTATTCTTCTTTTCTCCATTATTTTCAACATGGTTTCTTCTATACTATGTTTCTCGCATACATATTTTGATATGCTTTACTTGAGTCAAACGTCTATAAGAAATAATCTCTCTACTTTTATTCCTGATACCCCACTTATAGAATTTCAGTGAATACGCTATTGTTGTTGAACTTTTATATATATATATATATATATATATACACCCATCAACATATGTTTTGTCTCAAGAAATTTAAAGCATGTTTGGAATGGCTTATTTTGAGTGTTTTTAAGCCAAAATAGCTTTCATGCACTTTTGAAGTGTTTTTATAAATTTAAAAAATGCTTATAAATACTTGTTTAAACTAAAATGACAAAATAAGCTATAAAATTTTTAACTTATCACTTTTGACTTATATGTCAAAAATAAAAAGGCAATCCAAACGAGCTCTTAATGGGTGTTTGGATTGACCTATATTAGTGGCTTTAGCTTTTTAGTCATTTTTAATTTTTGAAGTGTTTGGATAACTCAAAAAATGTTTTTAAGAGCTTTTTTTAGGCTGAAAAAATATCAAAAAAGTCAAAAGTGAAAAGTTGAATATTTTCAACTTATGACTTTTAACTTTTAACTCACCTAAAAAAACCAATCCAAATACCCCTAAATCTATTATCAAATTCTCTCTATCATGGTATTTTTTGCTAAATTAAAGTTCTAAAGTTCTAAAGTTCTGACAATTGAATTTGGTCCCACCAACTTTACCCGAAGTAGTGGTATATATAAAATAGATTTATAGCTTAAAGGTTATATTGAGATCTTTCTATCGGCATGGAGCTAGAGTACAAATTACGAATTCAAAGAAATTTATTAGTTTTAACTCTATTAAACATGTTCACCTTATCAAAGTAAAATCTCAAACTCACACGTTTCAAGGTATAATTCTAACTCCGCTTTCTACGGATGTTTTTTTTTTTTTTGAGTTGTTAATTGCAAGATGATAACTTAGTTCCTGACTTAAGTGTGTGTAATTTACTTAGTCACATCAAAACCTAATTAAAAAAGGAAAATTTTCAATGTAGAATTATATTAGTATTAAGTAGAGCGTATTTTCTAAGTTAGGCTCACTGTTAATTAGTCACCCTTGGACTTTTCCAATATGACTTATAATTAGAAAAAAAAAAGTATTTAGAGTACTTTTAGTCTCTGAATGAGAAATACAAACCAAACATGTCTGCTGTATATTGAAAAAAATTCTAGCCTATAGAATGACATTTACCAAATTTGTTGAAATATTTAAAAGAATCTTCTATATTACTGTATGAGTGCATCTTTCCATGTATGTATAGGTAATACACATACACATACACATACATATAATTTTTGGAGAATACGTTAATTATCCCTTTAAATTTGTTGATAAAATTCATTTAGACACTCCAATTATGATATGTTCTAATAAATTAAGCATCTGAACACATGATAAAGTGTTCCATTAGAGACTTTTGGTTCATAGTTTGTATTTTTTGTGTCTGTTCTCAAATTAAATGTTTATACATAGATAAGTTAATCATATAAAATATGACATCTCTTTTAATTATACATATCAACTTCAATTGGATATCATGCTTGAGGTGCTAACGGCTTACTGTGGCTAATGTAAAGGAGACAACATATTCCACATCGTTAATTTTATATATATATATATATATATATATATATTACGATAGTACGTGAGATGAATGAACTCAAGTACAAGGAGTACGTGTTTATACCGGTCGGCACTATTTTTGCTTTGTCAATAATCTTTCTTTTTGGCACTTGCAAGAGCTTTTATGGTCTTATTAATTATTTTAGGGTAAAATGTCTGAAATATATTTGAACTTTGATCGAAATTATTGTAACAATTCTAAACTTTGGGCAGGATCTATTAACCCATGCACTTTTTAATAGTGTATTTTAAAGATATATAAGTGTCCACGTGGACAAGTTCTTATTTATAATGATGCAATATTTATGATGTCCACGTGGGCACCTTATATATCTTTAAAATACACTATTAAATAGTGTAGGAGAGTAATAGATCCTGCCTAAAATTGGGATTGTTACAATAATTTCGGTCAAAGTTCGGATATATTTCGAACTTTTTTTCTTATTTATACTTTTTGTGCTTCTACAACAAATTATAAGATTAATGAAAAATGATATTTACCAGTTATGTCGATAGAGTAAATGAATTAGTAATTTATACAAGTGTAGATTCTTTTTTTTAAAAAAGGTTGTTAGTTCACAACAAACAACTTTTAGTTAAGCCAAGTTGTATATTAAGTAAAAGTTCTTAGAATATCGGCTAACCTAATTTCAAAGCTCCTACTTAAGTTTTCACATTCCAAAAGTCAAATATTAGTGAAATTCAATTAGTTATTTTATCTAAAAATTAATACATATTATTTTTAGTTGTTCCTTTTTTTTACCCTGAACCAAATATTTACACTATTGATTTTCTACCCTTATCATGATCAGTCAAAATTTTACGTTATGTGTTAATAAAACAAATGTTATATGTGTTGATAGTATGAAAAACATTTAGTATATATTTTAAGTTATTTGTAAGGTAATAATAGATAAATCATATAATAATCGTGGGGAGCCAGTAAGGGTTCCAAACCCCTGATGAAAAGTTACATTATATATTTATAATTTTAACTTTACATATATGATATATCATTGTATATAACTTAAATTCCTCAATAAATAAATAAGGAAAATTACATTGTATACTTATAATTTTAATTTTATATATACCAATTTACCTATGACATCATTTTCTTATTTATGATGTCATTCCCTCTGGTCCCCCCACCCCCACCCCCAAACCCCATCCTACCCTTTCATTCTTTTTCCTTTATTTCCATTGGCTTATAAATATTCCCTTTGTTCACTCCAAGTTAAACGTACCATTCCAAATATTCTCCCTTCTCACATTTTCTAGCACGTAAAAACATTTCTCCAAAGAGTTTCTTTAAGAAATGGAGTCTAGTAGTGACACCACCACTGCCACCACCATTACTTCTTCACCACCATCTTCTCGGTCCGTCTCGCCGTCCTCTTCCTCTCCTCCTAACTCTCCACCATCACCACAAGTGGCGGTGGTCGTCAGCCCTTGTGCGGCCTGCAAAATCTTGCGGAGGAGGTGCGCGGATAAATGTGTGTTGGCTCCTTATTTTCCTCCCAATGATCCCATCAAGTTCACTACCGCTCATCGCGTCTTTGGTGCGAGCAATATTATCAAGTTCTTGCA
>JAJOOR010022561.1:0-15757 GCA_036250505.1 Solanum acaule | reverse complement strand
GACTTAACAAAACAAAGGAAACAAATCAAAAATAAAATAAATTCATTGTTCTTTTGCTAAGTAATGTGGTTTACTTTTGTACTGCAGGAAACAAAAGACGAGAAATATTTGCACCACAGGAAATGACTAATCAGTGGCAACAACAAAGTTACTCTCAGGTTTAGGTTGTTTTCTTTTGTTTTTTGACAAGGTAATATGTTGTATTAACATTTGGGCGAAAAAAGTGCATGTATACCAAAGGTATTCCAAAAGGTAGAAAACTACAAAACAAAATGGTTTTCTACAAACTTCACCAATCTTCTATACAAACTGGTACTCCATGGATGCACCAAAAAGAAATTAGGGATAAGAGACTACTTCTCAATTTTAGAAAGTTCATCTCTATACCTTCAAAAGCTCTTCTATTAGGTTGTTGATATAGGAAAATATTTTGAGGGAAGTAAATGTAATTAGACTGACAAAAAGAAAACACAATAAAGAAGGAAGACAAACAAGATCAAAAGAAGTACTATGAGCTAAAGGTTGTCATCAAGTGTAATTACAGTGATACCTCAATGAAACAGAAGAGGTAGGACTTTTTAACTTTAGCAGCATTCTTGACCTTTTTTCCCTCACCAAACCCAAACCCCAAAATAGAAAGAACTGTGTTACAGTCATCATCAAGAAATAGCTCTTACTGGAGTGATCTCCTTTCTTTGTTGCCTCTTTTCTCTCTGCTTCAAGCTAATAAGAATATATATAAATAATGCTGGCAACAAAGATCATTGTAACTTACAGCGGCTGACCATATCAGTGGATGCTGCTTCAACGTTGTACTAATACTAAAGGCAGAGACCATACAAGTATGGTGTTTCCAAGAGACGCGCCCAGACCAAGTGAGTTCCCGTTCATGAAGGATAACCATGACAGGCTCAATATAACCTGCATAAAGGCACATTTCAAAGTTCAAACTGGCAACAGTGGTAACTGCAGATGGTGGATGTGAGAAATATAGGAGAAGAATATTATTGAATTGTGCGTCTACATTATTACATTGAGACCCCATCTATAGACACTACATTAGACTCCTTTTCTAACTAGGACACTACATTATAATCCTTTTCCAAGTAGGATTCTATATACTATTTCTATTCCTATTCTAAGTAGGATTGTATATATTATTCATATTTCTACTCTTATATTAACAGTGGACATAAAAGATAAGCTTTAGATTTGAAGGCCGACATGGACTTCTGTTAGAAAATAAAATAGGCCAAATTACATAGGAAGCTCCCTAAACTTGTCCAGATATTTCATTTAGACACCTCAACTAAGTACTCAACCTATTAAACACATGAATTGTACTCAAAATGTGTCAATTGAACAAACCTCGGTGACATGGAAAGTCTCGTGTAATGTACCTGAGCTTTAGCTGGAAAATTTTTAATTTTGCTGGAGAATTAGATTTCCGTTCTTCAAAATATTTCTTTATTTGAGAAAGGTAACATTCGTATGTATTGACTAAAAAACTGGTACATGGGTTGTACTAAAAACCATAATTACAACTTATCAACAAAACAGGATATCTGAATCTAAAATCTAAATAGAGCCAAGGATCTCAATAATAGACTCACATCTGTTCGCACCAGAAACAAAAAAGTTTGATACGGTTCAATTTGATCTTCTGAAGATCACAACTTTTGCTCTCAAAACATCTAGCGTTTCTCTCTCCCCATATTGTCCACCAGATACATGCTGGGACAGACATGATTTTCCTGTATGAGTGAGGGTTGTTAAGAGGGTACGAAAGAAGATGGCTAATAGGTGATTTCTCGGCAGGACCGGAATGGACATATCATCCGATCAAAGCTTGCTGAGAAAAAGGATTTTCAAGATTCAAAAAGTTCCATGGTAAAAACACATTAAGCTTTGTGGGTGGGTTACCAAATGGAGGAGCTTGAGTTGCATTTTTTTGAAACTGGTAACGTCTGTGTGTGTGTATATATATGCATACTAGATATGCACCATAAAAGTGCTACTTACAATTACAAAAACCCAAGCATGCTTAAGACTGCCTTTTCACAAGGAACTTATCATGTCAACTATTGATTCAGTCTCCTCTACATAGTTTTTTTATGACCATGGTGTCTGCACCTCGACTAATTCCATAGGATATTTGTCATCTCCCACCAGGTACTAGGTAACTATGTCCATCAAGGCTAGAACATATGGGAAGAATCACCTACTGTTTTTTTGTCTCCACTGTCTCTACATAGTTTTCTTTCCACCAAAAATGAAACAAAAAAATACCATTCATCTTGACTCTCTGCACAGAACTGCTTTTGTCTTTAAAAATTCTATATCTCCTCTCCTTCCAAATTGTCCACCGTATACAAGTTGGGACAGGTTTCCACCACTTCTTTTGTCACACTGCACTACCATTATAGTTCCAGCACTTCAATAAATCACAGCTTGTTGCTAGCATAGACCATCTTAGTCCTACCAAGTTCAAAAAAAGTTGCCACAATTGTCCATCTATAGGAGTTAGGACAATGTAGAAACGGACGACTACTATGTTCTCTGGCTTCACCAGACATACAACATCCAGAGCATAGATGAAATCCCCTTCTTCTTGAAGTTTTCCTGAGTGAGACATGCTTTTCTTGCTACAAGCCAAGAAAAACATGAGACTTTTGTAAAGGGCCTTGGTCTTCCAGATGAACTTCCCTGGCCACGGGTCAAATGTGCATTTTCCCTATTCTGGTAGTTGTATGCAGATTTGACGTAGTAGATTCCATCACTTCCAGGTTTCAGAATGGCCGAAAGTACCAGTTTTTCCAACGAGCAATTTGTCAACAGAGAAGATTTTTGCGTTTTGAAGACCATCCCATGGTTCAAAATGGCTGAATTTAAACAGAGTTTTATCCGACCATTGGTAGCTGCTGTCTAAACTGTCAAAAAATTCTTTAAACACTCCTTTGAACTCTACAGATCTGCGACTTTGCCAGAAAGGGAGAGCACCGGAGCTTTATTCACTCAACTCATTTTGTTTCTTTTTTTTCTTTTCAGATTTTGACTTTTTTCCCTTTGCTAACCTGCTTTTGTATTATTGGTTGCTTTTGCCACAGCAAGTTGCATTCACGCATTTTATGTTGTTTAGAATAAGAAAATATGTGTTCAATTGGAACATTTTGAGTATCATTCAGGTGTTTAATAGGTCGAGTCTTTAGTTGAGGTGTCTAACTGAAATATCCTGCCAAGTTTAGGAGCTGCTTATGTATTTGGCCAGTAAAATAATTAGATAGGAAAAGATTAAGATTATAAAAGAAATAGAAGTCAACTCTGTTACCTTTGTCAAAAAAAATAAAAAAAGAGATAGAAGTCAATTAATCTCTTTCTCGTCAAATAGAGTTCAACTGAATCAATTTCCATTGTGACAACAACAATCAAAAAAAAATCTTCTAACCAAGAAATCTCTGATGACCAGCTGGCACACAATCCAAAATTTGGAGGATATTGGGTCCACCCCTCTACCCTCTTCCACTTAAATACCTTGTTTTTGGTTCACGGTAGGGTTGAGACTCTTGTGGCATGCACCTACCCCACACATCACAAGCTACACTCTTACAACTAGACAACGCTCTGGAGGCACTAACGAAGTATATTTTCACAGCCAAGAGATATCATTCTATATTTTCACAGCCAAGAGATATCATTCCACTACAGAAGAGAACAAAAATGTTGGACCAGTCGTGGTGTCTGATAAGAGTTATACAGGTTATAACAAAGTTTATCAGGTGTAAACATTGTGGAAAACAGAACTCCAGTATTGTCTAATTTTCAACCTTAGTTTTATTCTTGTAATACTAGCAAAATCACAACTTTGTCATAGCACTCTCTGAACAGTAATAAGAATCAATGAGGAAGCAAAAAATTTAATTATAAAAAATGATACACAAGAAACAGCTAGGGTATACCTACCATGAAGAAATGTGAAATCCTTGACATGCCTCACATCAAGATCTCGTAAGGTGATGATATATGATGATTCAATGCGAGCTGAGGCACCTCCAGCACTAAAAGCACTGTCCTCACCAGCTAAGCTAGAGTTGACCTAAAATCAGAATACATCACTCGAAAATATAAGCAAATTGTGACAACCCAAACCACATCGATGGAAAGAGAAATAATTCATACATATTGATTTGATCTTTTTAATCACCCAAAAAGAACCCACAGATTTCCCACAACCTTACAACATTTTCACATGATATTCATAATTTTGTTTTTTGATAAAGATGATATTCATAATTTGGTATTGGTGAATTTGTACCAACTTGTGTGCCCCTAAACTATTCCACTGGGAAACATGTCCAACAAACTACCACAAGTTTCC
Source organism: Solanum acaule (assembly GCA_036250505.1). Taxonomy (NCBI): domain Eukaryota; kingdom Viridiplantae; phylum Streptophyta; class Magnoliopsida; order Solanales; family Solanaceae; genus Solanum; species Solanum acaule. The sequence continues at coordinate 11,382 of JAJOOR010022561.1, read as the reverse complement.
CAAGTGATCTTATCTTTAAACCTAGAAATCCCCGTAGGCAATGGAGCACAGTCCGAAACTCGGTTGGATAATGGGGCCTCCCCTCTACCCTCCTGCAATTAAATACTAGGCTTTTGTCCCAAGCAATCTTGCTCACCAAACTAGAGCAGATAGGCTAACATCCGGTATTGCAGATGTATTCAAACTTGGGATCTCCAAATGGTCACTCTTACGCCTCAACCACTATATCATCCCCTTGGTGACTATGCTAAACACAATACCATACATCCGCAAATATCAAGAATATACAGACCATTGACAAAGCAAAGCAACTAACACCAAATATGTTTCTTTTTTACTTGATTGAAACAGTTCTTTGTTAGTATTGTGTGTGAAGATTAATCAGCTACCTCATAAATAATATTGGTCAAACTATCCCTTTAGAAAACCCAATAAAATAATCAGTCAAAGTACATTATGAAGTAATTTTGATTCAAATTTCAGTAGGTGGTTGTGCATACAAGCCTATAATGATAACTTTTGAATAAGATAATTGGAAGAAGGCTGGCCAGCAATATCCACCAGTAAATGGTGTGAGCATGATTAGTCCAGAACAGTTAGGGTTTCAGAAGGAGTAATTGGGATAGATACATCTTCAAAACGTCACACAATTTAAACTTCAGGTTAACTAAGGAAAGGAGAGGAAAAACAGCAAAAGAAAACCTCAGCAGCCTTGAGGACTATCATCTGCTGTTCAAAAGCAAAGACACCAGCACATCTCCCCTGCGGATCAACCTTGATAATAGGACCTTTGTCAAATGACTCTCGTCCTCTTTTTAAATGAAACCAGTCTGGACCTTCGAAAAAGTGCATTGAGCTGGAACGAAGGAAGAAAAAGGAGATTCTAATGTAGTTTCTCAGTTTTTCGTGCTTAAATAGTAAAGAAACAAGAAGTAAAGGGCAAATATACTTAATGATCAGTGAATGGTTTGAGAATTCATAGGGTAGACGTTTAAAGTTACTATTTTGATGAATCTCATAAAGTTATGATTTCTCCAACTATAAAGCACAAAAAAAACATAAGAGCAAGTATGACATTGAATTCATGTTATAGGTAGCCATATAAAAAAAATTGCAGACTCTTGGAATCTTTATTAAAGAGCCCATTAAGATATGCATATAGACATGAAAATTGGGGAGCTCTCAGAGTTTTCTAAAACACAATAACATGGGAGGTGCTTAAAGCTAACAAAGTTCACCACCTTGACAAGACATCGACAATAACTTCATCTTTTTTTTCTTGTTTGTGTTTTTTCATTTAATAATTGTGGTGCCTGCCAGCTTTGGCACCTCCACTACTCCACTACACATCTTTTCTGTTATTTTGGCTCAATCTCTCATTTAAATGCATTAGCTGCAGGTTACCTGGTCCGAAGCCCATGAGTGGCATCATCAAACTCAAGAACGGACATTTTAGCATCTTCAAAAGATAAGATAATTGAATCCCTCCTTTTCCCACCATCAGCTCCTCCTGCTGTTATCACACCCATTGAATATATATTTCCATGTAACCTACACATGTTAGGTAAGAAAAAGACAAGTTTTCGAAACAGTAAAAATATCCAAATAAAACAAATTCGTATGATTTGATATTTCAAACTGAAATACCTATAAGTGCAAACGAGCTCAAGTGAAGCAGCAGAAATACCGGCCATAAGGCCACCACGTTTCACTACTTCGGCGGCATCCCTGGATGATGCTTGTTCAACCCTAATCAAGTAAACTTCAAGCACATTTCCAGCTGAAACAACAAGGTTCGGCATGGGGCCCACTGGCTTGGTGGCAGGCCAGTCGGAGTCAACGTCGGCTGTCTGAATTTGCGGGCTGATTTCGGCGGCTGAGTGAGTGATAAAGCCGGAGGCGCAATTCTCGATGCCGGTGGGGCAATGCATTGTCTTACACGCCGCGAAACTCATCTCTTTCAGCTTCTACTGCAACCGTTTTTTGGCGAATTGAAGAGTGAAGACTAGGGTTTTTTGGGGGAAAAGCTTAAACCCTTGTTTTTGGTTGGCAGGAGGATGAGTGAACTGAAGGTTCAGTGACCGTGAAAATACGTACTTAATTATCAATTTGGTTTGGAAGTCAGCTAGTTTTTCAATGTATAATTGACCAATTTTCAATCAAGAGCGTGAAATTAAGTTTTGAAATACTAAATCTAACAAAAACATATTCACTAAAATCCCACAAATAAGTTCTGAAGAGCGGAAAATGTACTGAAACTTTTACAAATAACAATACAACCAGTGAAATTTTATCAGTGAGCTGTGAAGAGCGGATATCCAGTGAAATTCCATCAGTGAGTTGTGAAGAGCGGAGAATGTACGTAGATATTACCACTTTTTGATAAAATATTGTTTTTGAAAGACTTTTGGTTCAACTAGAACAATTTTACATATTAAGGAGAAGAAAATAGTGACAAAAACATAACAACTAATAAAGGAGGTCGTATAAAGTAGGACTGTCCAAAACTCAATCAAAACCAACCACCCAAATTAAAAAAAACAATTAATATATCGGTTTAGATTAAAAAACAATTAATTTATCAAAACCGATTTAAACCCCCATAAAATTCATGGACTTTATTTGTCCAACGGATTAATCTACAACCTCAACAATAAATCAATAAATTATATTAATATCATTGGACAAATAAAGTCCACAAATTAGTGTTTAGTTTCATACTTTTATTTTTTATTATATCAAAGTAGAGGTATTCAAAATCGAACTGAAACCAATAATTCAAATCTGAAAAAACTATTAGTTTAGTAATTTTGATAACGATTTTGATTTTTTTATTAACGGTTTGAGATTCTTTTCTTAACGGGTTAAATAATAACCCGATAATAAATTAATAAATATATTTTATATTATTGAATATATAAAGTCATTAACTTGGAGTTTAGTTACATACTTTTATTTCTAATTGTCTCAAAGTAGGTCTGTTCAAAATCGATCCGAAACCAATAACGTGAATTTAAAAAATACTATTAATTTAGCGGTTTTGACTATTTAATAATTGGGTCTTAACGATTTGAGGTTTTTTCTTGACGAGTTAATCAATGACCAGACGATAAATTAATAAATTATACTTAAATCGTTGGATATATAAAGTCTCTGACTTATGGTTTAGTTTCATACTTTTGCTTCTGGTTGTCTCAAAGTAGGGTTGTTCAAAATCAAACCTAAATTGAGAAAAAAAAAATTGGTTTAGTGATTTTGATAAGGGTTTTAATTATTTTTTTATTATCGGATTATTGATTTTTAACGATTTGAAGTTTTTCTTGTAACGACCCGTTTGATCATTTTGAGTACTAGAACTATATCGACTCTTCTTGTAAATTTTAAATGGTAATTTTGAATTATTTATTTAACTACGGCTATTTAGTTGGTGGGTATTTTATAAAAGAAATAATTTTTAGTTGATTGTAAATGGGTCAAGTCTAAAATTTATTTAAGGGAAATTACGCGGATAACCAAACATATATTAGTTTTTAGGGGTGTCAAAAATGAGTTCAACTATAGATAATCCGCCCATAATTTTTAGGATTGGGTTCAAAATAATTTGAGTTAGTATAACTTAAATAAATCTCATAGTGTAAGGACCTAAATTATATTTTATCCTTGCTCTTTTTCATTTTACAAAAATCCCTCAAAATCAGTGCTATCAGATACATAGCAAAGAAGCCGGATACATTAAAACAAAATCAGTTACACTTTCAAAGGAAAGAGAATATAAAATTGATGTGAGTTCCCCAAATCACGATAATCTAGTTGATTTCAATCTCTCCCAAATCTTAAAAGATTCAATCAAATCAAAATTCAAATTTTCTTCGCTCAATTGTCTTCCAAATCCGACAATATTCAATTCAAATTTAAATTTTCTTCTCTCAATTCTATTCCAAATTTGTCTAGCTTCAAACAATTCAAATTTTCTTCTTTCAATTCTCACCCAAATCGTAATAAATTGAAAAAAGTTGAAAACAATAGCTGATTTTATTGGTACGTGTATCTACAAATTTGGATAATTAATACATTGGTCAATGGATGAATCAACTATTTTTTGTCCATTGTTAATTGTGTTCTCGTGTTATAGTATCCAGGCTCCTGTTAAACGCTTATGCAAGATGTTAATTGTCTCATATATTAGTGTCACCATATTTGGAAGGAAAAAATGAAAGGAATATTTTAAAATTCAGGTAAGGTGTGAATTTTGTAGTGGGAGGGGCATCATCACTTGATTATGCCTACTTGTTGGACAAGGGAGTGATGTCCAGTAACAATGTGTCTTTGGGGACTCAACTGAGTTGGTTAAAAGGTATGATATCTTCTTTTTGCAAATTTCCTTCAAGTAATAACCCTCGGCCGCCACGTTGGTTCTATGAAATTATTCATGTGTATCTGCTATGCATTGAAACAACATACAAAGAGGCTGAAGAGATACATAGCTTTGGTGGATACATGTATGTGTGGTAATTGTTATGTATCATATACATATAGTATAAATTCAAATCGGTGTATCATGCCTAAAAAATTAGTGCATGATATATTACTATTTATGTATCTTATTTTGTTTGAGAAATATTGTATTTTATAAAAAGAACATTATACATATAATTAGGGAAAATGCATAAGTACCCCTCAACATATGCCCGAAATCTTAGAGACACACTTATACTATATTAAGGTCCTATTATCCACCCGAACTTATTTTATAAATAATTTTCTACCCCTTTTCGGCCTACATGGCACTATCTTCTAGGTCTAGCGCGTATTGACAATTTTTTCAAACTATCTGGTTGATAGTGCCACGTAGGTCGAAAAATGGTAGAAAATTAATTATAAAATAAGTTCGGGGGGTAATAGGACCTTAGTATAGTATAAGTGTGTCTCTGGGATTTCGAGAATAGGTTTGGGGGGTACTTATGCATTTTCCCTATATAAATATTCTAAATAACATTTCTTTTTGTGATGCATAAAACGTTATACATATATGATATATGTAATAAAGTTTGAAAACTATTGAATTTGATATATATTATGTATCATGCACATATCAATTAATTTGATACACTATGCTTTAGCTACAGAACATTAAGGTTTGTGTATCAAGTGTATTTATTGGGTAATGTGTACATACATAGCCTTCTAGTTGGATAATTTTGGGTGTATGTATCCAGTAGTAATAGATTGTCACGAATATGTAATATACTTATTGTTGGATGTGATACATAGTGCTCTAGTTATATAATATTATGATTTATGTATCCAGAATGAAGATACATTATATAATTTGATAAATGTTAATGACACATTAGGTAGTGTTTATGTATCAAGTACATTTATATTAAACATGATAAACACTAATGGAAGATTCAACAATATTAGAGTTATGTATCAACACATTAAATATGAACATGATACATTGCATAAAACAAAGGCTAATTTAGCAGTGATGTATCAAATCGGTAACAACACTAACAAATACTAATTTAAGAATAAAATAAATAAATGACATACATTGAAAATCTGTATCTTTGGTAGTCATGGTCGTGTAATGACAGATCCAACTTCTTTCATTTTTTTGAGAATTTTCACAACACTAGATTTAGAACTAGAGCATGCATCCTTCTTCGACTTCTCAAATGTCAGATTCTTCATGAATAATGAATTATTTCTTTGTTTAAATCTATTGTAACGACCTAATTCCGTCGTTAGAGAAAAGCCAATGGATAAAGAATTGGGGCAAGAAAACTTTTTCGTAGTAACTTGAGGTTTCCTAGCCTAGTCCAGATTTGGACGAAATTAGAGTCAGTGAGGTCTAGGGAAATCTAGTAACAACAGGGTGAGTTAATTATGATTTTGATTACATGATTAGTTAGATAACTCGTTAAAGAACTTATACGACTTTACAGAATTGAATTCGGGAAAGTAGAACTCCCGGAATCGATCTTAGCGTAAAGGGTATTTTCTGATCATCGTTGGTTAAAGGTGTGTTGTGAAATGGGGACTTTTGAATTCTTTAAATAGCTCACTGGTTCGTGCAAGCCACTTTGGCGTTAGAACTCACCGCTCTGGCGGGGACGCTACAGCGGGATGATGGCCATTGTGGAAGGTTCGACGCGACTTAAGGTCGTTAATAAACCCCTAAACGACCTTATTATGCACTTTTTGACTTTTAGAGCTAAAGAACGAACCCCAGGCGATTCCTACCCGTTTTCACCATTCTTAAGGCTAAAAGTAAGTTTTTCACTTCCCGAATCCATTTTTCGATCCGAAAAAACGTAATAGAATGGATAAATATTGATGGAGGAGGGTTCTGTTATAGATTCTATGGTGGAAACAACCGTAAATTGGGTATTAGGATCTTGGGTTTGGTCTTGGGTTATTGGATTTGTTATAATCCGGATAATTAGACCTTTGATTGTTGATCCTTGCGTTAATTGTATGTTTTTAGACCACGAACAAATGGGAATAATCCGGAAAGGGAAGATTCATGTGCCTTAGGGGATTCAAGCTTGGATTCGAGGTAGGTGATGGTTGTGATTCTATGATTGTGTGATGTATGTATGTTTATTCTTGATTCATTATGATATATGTATATATATGAATGTTGCATTATTGATCACACTTGTTGTAAAAGAGATAGATGAATGATGATTACCATGAAATCATGACTTAATTGTATGATCTTGAGGATATACTTGTAATTGTGATTGTGGTGTGTTGAATGGATCGGTTGTCACGTTCCGGCATAACTAACTAGGATCGATTGCCACGTTCCGGCATAACTAACTGGGATCGATTGCCACATTTCAGCATAAACATTGGATCGGTTGCCACGTTCCGGCATAAACATTTGATCGATTGCCACGTTCCGGCATAAATATGGGATCGACTGCCACGTTCCGACACACTAACTTGGATCGGATACCACGTACCGGTATGCTAACTGTTTAGGTTTGGGTTCCATGAGAGGACCATTGAATTGTGTTGTGTATCTACTTGTGATGAGTTCGTTTATATCTAATACTGATTGATATTGGAAAATGGTATGTTGCTCTAAATTGATATAACTGTGATATGTGAGAATCATGAAGTTGTTCATTGTTCGTATATGTTGATGATATTGTATATGTTCGATATGTGCATGTGATTATATTGTTGTACGTTACACTTAATGGGATAGCCGCATGATCCTACTAGTACACTGTAGTTATGTACTAATACTGCACTTGCTCTTTCTTTGTTGAGTACAATGCATCTTCAGGTGGCTACTGATAGACTTCAGCTAAGTGACTATTGAGCGTGACCGGACTCAAGGGTGAGCTAGTTTTTTCAGGCTGCCATGGATCTCTCTTGTTTAAGTCCATTCTTTTCGGACTCAGACTATTGGTTGCCATATTCCAGCATAAATATGGGATCGGCTACCATGTTCCGACACACTATCTTGGATCGGATACCACGAACCGATATGCTAACTATTTGGGTTTGGGTTCTATAAGAGGACCATTGAATTGTGTTTCGTGAGAGGACCATTGAATTGTGATGAGTTCGTTCATATCTAATGCTGATTGATATTAAAAAATGGTATGTTGCTCTAAATTGATATAATTGTGATATGTGAGAATCGTGAAGTTGTTCATTGTTTGTATATGTTGATGATATTGTATATGTTCGATATGTGCATGTGATTATATTGTTGTATTGACTAATGGATGTTACACTTAATAGGATAGCCGCGTGATCCTACCAGTACACTGTAGTTGTGTATTGATACTGCACTTGCTCTTTCTTTGTTGAATACAGGGCATCTTCAGGTGACTATTGATAGACCTCAGCTAGGTGACTATTGAGTGTGACCGGATTCAAGGGTGAGTTAGTTCTTTCAGGCTGCCATGGATCTCTTTTGTTAAGTCCATTCTTTTCGAACTCAAACTATTGGTTTAAGGTGTTGTTTAGTTTCGGGGTTGTACCCCTTGTTCTTAGAGTTGTCGTTAGTGGAGTTTTCGTACATTGACTTTCAGGTTCAAGAGGTTGAATTTCCGCATTGTTAGTTTATAAATGCTAGACTTTTGTTAGAGTTTATGTGAACTCTATTTCTTTCCTTAGTATTTTCCTGCTTTCGCGTACTTAAATGCCTTAGTTTTGGTGTAGTTGTTTGGTTTGAGTTGTAGTAGTGGTTCCCCCACCGGAGGGTTAGTATGAGTGTCAATCACGACGGTGTGGGTCGTGACAAAGTTGGTATTAGAGCCTAGGTTCGTTGATCTCATTGTACCAAAATGAGTCTAGTAGAGTCTTGCGGAACGGTACGAAGACACCCGTACTTTTCTTCGAGAGGTTATAGGACTTTAGGAAAAACTCACTTCTTTCTACTCTTTCGTGCTATGGCTTGAATCCAATTGGTATCTAGGTGAAATTGGTATCTTTCCTCCTTCACTCTATGGTCCGAACTAGAGCAACAAAAGTGGTAACACCATCGCTAGCAAAAAAGGATTTGTATAGACTACCGATAATTGAATAAGGTCACCATTCAGAACAAGTATTCATTGCCTTGGATAGATGACCTTTTTGATCAATTGCAAGGCACATCGATTTTCTCTATGATTGATTTAAGGTCTGGTTACCATCAGTTAAATATTGAGGCGGTTAAGAATTGGGTTCGACCAAGTTCTATGATTGAAATTAGCAGTTTTGTGGGGCTCGCTAGCTACTATTGTCGCTTGTGGTATGAGTTGAGTCCAATTGGTATCTCCTGATTTCAATTGGTATCTCAACGAAGTGAACTAGACGTCGTGGTCACGACTGAGGGGCCACAAGCAAAGCAAATTGGAAACTGAGAAGGTTCCAATTGGTATCTTGTCCTAGGGGGGGTGTGAATGCATGGATGATCAAGAATGGTCATCTATGGAGCGAAATAATTAATTAATAATTTGGACTTATCTGTAAATTGTATCTTGGAAACTTTGAATGCGTGCTTTTGTTTTTTGAATTGACTGCGAATGTGAAGTTGTAATTGCTTGAATATGATGAGGTGATTATGTGCACAATAAATGTGTGTCTGAACTTTGATATGTACAATATGTTGGCATGGTCGTTGAAATTGTGCGAGTAGTAACTACTTGAGTATCGTGAAATTCGTTGTGAAAGGAAGATCTTGATTAAGAATCGTGTGAGTGTCTAGGTGTATCCTGGGAATGTGTGGGTTGTGGTACTGAATTAACAAGAATGAATTGGTTCATGTATCATGGGATTGACTAGGGGTAGACAATGATTATCCTAGTTATGAGGATTATTCTAAAATTACATGTGTTATAGCTGGGAACCTTTAGGGGAAATTGGGAAAGAAAAGAAACACAGAAAAATAGTTGGCAGGGATTCTGTTTCCGTTATGGCCGCTGGGGCGGGATTCTTCCCGCCAAGACGAGGACGCCAGTGCAGAAATTTTCTCGTCCGAGCGGAATGAGGTTAGGCAGAACCTCAACTTGTCTTCTCTGTTTTTCCTTTAGTCACAATTATGGACCCCGAATAGTATCTGAACTAACCCTCGCGATCTAATTCATTGTTCAACAATCGAATATAAGTGGTAAAGTGTTAAATTGTGGAGAACCTGGGCATATGAGGAGGAAATCAGTGAGGTCGTGGAGGTCGGGGAAATGGTAATGCAGGTAGATGAGTAGTGCAGCCAGGCGATGAGGTTGCCCGTCAAGACGACAGGGGTCAGTTATATGATTTTTCGGGCAAGACCGAGTTTGAGGTGTGTGATGCAGTGGTCACTAATGCTGCTCTTGTATGTGCCCGAATGGCTATTGTTTTGTGTTGTTTGGGTTCTACTTATTCGTATATGTTAGTTCAATTACCTTGGGAGTTGATATGGTTTGTGATATATTTGATGCCCTCATCTATGTTTCTACCCTAGTTAAAGAGTCAGTCATAGTCACCCTTGTATATCGTGTTGTCCTGTTGTGTTTATGGATTTTCAGATTTGGGTTGATTTGGTTATGCTGAATATAACTGACTTGATATAATCTTAGGCATGACTTGGTTGTCCCCCTATTATACCGGGCTTAATTGTAATACTAAGTCGGTAACTCTAGAGATCTCCGATAGGGAAAGATTATAGTGGGAAGGGGTGTACAAGCCTAAGCTAGCTAAGATCATATCCTCCATTCGGGCTAGGAAACTGGTAGGGCAGGGTTGTTTGGCTTATTTGGCTCATGTTTAGGATGTTGAGGTTGAGTCCCCCTCTATTGAGTCTATTTCTTTGGTGTCAGAATTGAGATATCTTAAAGCTCAAATCCAAGAGCTTCATGATAAAGGTTTCATCCGTCCTAGTGCTTCCCCGTGGGGTGCTTCTGTCTTGTTTATTAAGAAGAAGGAGGGTGTTATGAGGACTGGTGAATATATCTTAAACCATAAAGGAGTGGATTGATACCGGAATGACAAACTTATGGATAAGGAATGTCCCAATTAGTATACTTGGGTGAATGAAATTGAAGTATTTTAGTAAGAAAGTGCGTATAAATTGGGTTAGTCCTCTGAAATTGATGAGTATACCTGAGTTTGAGATGTCGTATTGATGAAAAGATTGACTTCGTAGTGATAGTCAAGGATGACAGAGCGTAATGGTAATAAGAGTCGTGATGGATTGTAATGGGATGCAAATATATAATAAGATTGTTGGTTAAGCAAATTGTGTATAGTAATTATGCCTTGCGATTACCTAAGGTTGTGGTTTTCTAATATTTGGTGAGTAACGTGGTTGTATGGAAAGTTATAAGAGATGGTAGGATATCACTCGAATAGAATGTTAAAGAGCTAGAGTTATAATGAAGGAAAATATAGTATAATGTAGTACAACCTTTAGAGAGAGGCTAGAGCAAAAATATTTTATTTGATTCTTAAGGCTAAAGAGTTATCTTTAGAGAAGAAGATAATAGGGTTCAGAGACGCGTGATTTCATTTGTTTTGTTGTGGCTATGGTAATAGTGTCACAAGTGTGTCGGATTGGTTAAATACTATCGAAAAATACTTGAGAAAGGAGTGTACAAACATTAGCTCGAGTGTGACGATAAGTGCTTTGTTTTTGTTTTGAGTTTAGTAATGAGTACGATTGAATTTTAGCGAAGGATATTGTAAGATCGATGGTGTCACGACCCGAGGGCACCCCGTAGTCGTAACCGGCGTACTCGACCTCTCGGAGGTCTAATACAAGTCTCTTAGCATTCATTCATCGCATAACACTAAAAACATAATGAATTTAAAACTTTCTTTACCAAGAAAACATTTAAATAAAAAAAATAGCAAGCGAAAGACTTTCTAGACTTTATACATGATGTCTCAAAC
>JAJOOR010022560.1:0-20666 GCA_036250505.1 Solanum acaule | reverse complement strand
TTTTTTTTTTTTTTTTTTTTTTTTTTTTTTTTAAGTTTGGGGTAGGGAAAGTGAAAATTACAATGTAGTAAATTGAACCCTCACTAACAAAGTGTAAGTTCAAGTAACCAACCAACAAAATCCTATCATGATGCAGATTATTATTATTTTAATACACCGAACATAAACTCATAATAGATTTCTTCAAAAAGTTAAAACGTAGTATTTGATTAATTATTTGTCATTCTGACAATCAAGAATAAATGTAACTTATGCGTCATCTTGCTGAAGTGTAAAAGAAATGTATAAATTAATCGGAAGTGCCTTCCCAATTTCAAAATTTATTTTGTTTTCCTCCGGTGTCCAATATTCATATTGAAGTTTGATAAAATTTGAATTTACACCGAGAAGTCCCACGTTGGGGGTAAAACACTCCCTAATAAAGGTAACTTCGTACCAAGAAGTCCACACTGGGAGTAAAACACTCCCTAACAAAGGTGACTTTGTACCCAAGAAATCTACATTGGGAGTAAAACACTCCGTAACAAAGGCGACTCCGTACCCAAGATGATTAAAGGATGAAGAGACTTAGCACTCCACCACCACCCTTATTGATAGATTTGTACATGTTTGTAATTAGTTTATTGATAGATTTGTACAAGTTTGTAATTAGTGGAGGGATATTATAACTATTTAAATAGCAGTAAAAATTAAACTAGCAAATGATAATTGGAGTATTTATTAAAATCATCATTTTAAATCGAAATCCATAAAATTAAAATTTTAATTCTGTCTCTGCTTACCCAAATGCATGATACAAATTCAAAGAGACAATTGTTTCATCTAAATTCTAATCACTCACATATATGTATGTTATTACTTTCACGTTGCATTGTCTAAATTGATCCTTTCTTCTTATTCTAGATAGCTAACAAGATTCAACTATTTGAATCAAAATATAATGCATGACTATATATGCTATGCTCCTTTAATGGTTAATAAAAATACATCCACACGTATTATTAAAATGTCGCATTATACTGCACTCCTTCTACCTTAATCGGTTAAAGTTCACATAAACTAGGTATGATATATATAATCAAACTATTGATTTGTACTACAAAATATAGAAATATCCAAAAATATTGAATATGGTATTACAATATGAAAAATCAAACAATCACCAATAATGTGGGAATGCAAATTTTCAACTAATCGAGCTATTAAAATTCTTTAAATCAATGTGATAATATATGTGATAGAGCATTAACATCACGAGTGTCTTTATCAACGTCATAAAAAATTGTCCGTGAGATGAGGAGTTAATGTTGATCGTATAGGTGGTGTAAGTGTCATGTAATAAAACAAAGAAATCACATTATTCTCGATATTTTTAAAAAAACTTTTTTGTAAAGGTTCCCATATGGGAATTTATTCTTGACTAATAATATAAAAAGTAGCTCTTAACTTTAAAGTAAATTAATCAAAAAGAGAAGGCAACAAATCAGATCATTACAAGAAACACATGAAATATGAGTTATTTTCTTTCAAAAAGAAAATCAACATACAGGGTTGAAAAAGTCATTAACTTTAATTTGCTTGATAAACAACTAAACCACAGGCTTGAGGGCTTTAAAAGAGAGATTAATTAATTAAATAAATAAAAGGAGTCATTATCAAAACCTGTGAATTATATTGAATTTTGGGCAACAAGTACTTTGATCTTATCATCAATATTGATGATAAATATCACTCATCTATTGGAAAACACTCCACAAAACAATAGACCTATCAAGTAACCAGACTATATATATTAAATATATTTTACTATATCATTGACTTTTAGTTCTCGTCTTATAACTTATAAGATCAAAGGGATTGAGTGCATTTGATATTTTATAGAATTTTAATATTGAAAAATCAATATAATTGGTTATACATAAATATATTTTACTATATCATTGACTTTTAGTTCTCGTCTTATAACTTATAAGATCAAAGGGATTGAGTGCATTTGATATTTTATAGAATTTTAATATTGAAAAATCAATATAATTGGTTATACATAGTTGGTCATAATTTATTTTTAGGTTATAATATCGGACTTGTTATAAAGAGTAATTTATACCCTTCAAGTATGGTTCTTTTTCATGGATAAAATAGGCATTTGTCTAGCAATTTGGAGTTCAAGTTTAATTTTTTTAATTTGAAGTTAGTGTAATTGTCTACGACAAGTCAATTTCATAATTTGTAGGATTTTCTTATTTATGAAAAAAATAAAAGGAATACAATTTTAAGATTCAAGTTTCTTATACAACTTATTTCAAATCATAATGGCCAAGTAGGTCCTACATAGGAGAAAATTCTTCTTTAATGATGGGCCGGGTAATAATGAAATTTAAATTCAGACTATCTGTATGTTCTGATATTATATTGAAGTGTATAATAATTTCATCTAAAAATTAAATTATCAAAGCGAGTACGATATAAATCTTTTTATATATTGTCCATGTGTGGACATAGCAGTTAAAGGTGGACTTGAAAAAGAAAGAGACAAGTTAGATATATATAACAAGAAGTGGATGATAGAATTCCAAGTAGAGTGGTTTCTTACTTCAATCTATGATCAGAGTGACCTCATGATCAATTCACCATGATAAAAACGAAGATACAATGATGTTTGGAGTGTTTTAAGTAATCCTCTAATCTTAATATATAACTGATACGTCCATTCACTTTTGTGTGTGTGGACTCTACTGTCGGATTGGTTTTACAAAAAAATAAGAAGTGTTGTTCCTTTATAATCATGGAGATGAAGGAAGTTAGATTCTTTGGCACAAAATAAATGTTACTTTCCATTCATGAGTGCGTTGGTTTGTGTTGGGTACTCGGTTTCTTCCTTTTCTCACTTTTAATTTATTAGTTAGAAGACACTTTTTTGGCTAAGGTTCACACTTTAGCATTTGGCTTCAAGTTTTCGAATATTCTTGGCAAATTATATTTGGTGAAGTTTCACCGCCCCAAATTTTCCCAAATATATTTGGTTGTTTTAAAAAATATGATTTATACTCATAAGTTCTAAAAATTATTAAAAATAGCCATATATTTATATTATCATTTTATAATGAATATGTTCTGTTAAAAAATAACCTTATTATATAATTGACACAATATAAGCTAGACAATACATTAATCGCTACTCAAACTTGTCATTGATCCAGTTTTAATTATGATCCATTGAACACAAATTGTTCTTTTTTTCTCAATTTTATCACTCAAATTAGAACTCAAACTTTTTTGGAGGAGGTAGTAACAAATATTAGTTGGAATTAATAAATAATGGGTACTTTTTATAAAATATAAAAGTTTGGGTTCATTTTTGAATTTTTTAAAAATTCTCAAATATTAGAACTTGGCCCAAATACTAGTTTTTTTTTAGTATTTGTGAACTTGAGATACTTGATAAATATATTTCCCAAGCTATATGACCAAACACCACTTTTCAAATTTTTCCCAAATATTCTTGAGGCCAAACGGGTCCTAGGTGTGTGTAGTAGCTGGGAAGGAAAATGTTTTTCGCAGTTTTTTTTTTATATATAATTTTCTTACTTATCTTCTAAAATATCGTAAATAACCAGAAAATTCTATCTCAAAACATTTATATGGAATAGAGGCAAACACGATGGATATGTCCGTTCAAATCCAGCTAGAATTTCTATTACACTGTTTTTATTTTAGGTTCATCTTAGAGTTCATATTTGACCTAAAGATAATATTGGTACATCCTAAGTCTTCAAATTCTGAGTTCGCCTATGTGATATGGGGCAGGAGGTGGGGGCGCAATGGGGCAGAGGGCAAGGGTGAGACTGGGTGTTTTGGAGGATGACAAGTAATGTGAAACAAAACTTGTTTTTTATATTCAGACTTTAGGAGAGATATTTTGTTAAAGAAAAATATTTAGTAAACCGGTGAAAAATATTATGATTTCCTCCGACCATACGTCCCCAAATTAATGAAGAAAAACTCATCCAGATTAAATAAATATTAAAAACATGTGTTACTCATTCTTATTTTAGGATCACAAAGAGTTCTACTCTCTACTCCTAATAGTAAGGAGCGCTTTCTCCGAGCTTTATACTATTAAAATTTAAATTAATTGAGTCATTAAATTTTAGTCGAAAAATTTGAAAGCTAAGACCTTTAATTTTCACATGTAATCAGTCATAAAACTAGAATTCTGAGTAGTTCCAACAAATTCCATTGTGTGTATTTATCACCTTTAATTTTAATACTACATAAATTCGTTAATCCCCTCAGGATCACGCAGTATTTTCACAAATATTGAATTTATATACTAAGGAGAGCATTTAGAAGCTTAGGCACAGATTTACGTGAACTCAATAAAGAAAATCGTATTTTCATTCATTGTGGAACACCAACAAACCCAAATCAGCAGATTCCCAAGTGGTCAGCCACTCCAATTTCTCATATTTATCTTGTTCTTATCTTTATTTATTTTTAATCATTACTACCTTAAGCCTCGTATTTCTAATTTATTAAATAAATATTCCTAATCAATAAATAAATAATCCAATACAACTAAACTCAAGTTCCAGCATTAACATATGTTTTTCGGCTCCATTTAAATAAATAAATAAAAAAAGAATAGATTATATTACATCAAGTGTGGAGAAGAGAATATAATGCACCCACTTAAGAAAGTCAAAAATGGATAATACTTCATATAAAACTAAACTCTTTTTTTTTAATACATTAAACAGAAATGAAAAAATGGCTCAAAATATGACATCATGATAATGCAGTGGTGAGTACTAATATATTTCGAAATATACAACACGTATATGCACTTCTTTTGTGTATTTAGTATACAATATACACTATTTACATATTCTATACATATTTTGTAGATTAAATGGTTTTAAAGACATTGAACGTTAATTAAAATCAACGCCTTTAATCACAACCATGAATTGGAGAAAATGACATAGCATGAGGTTTGAGTTGATCTATACGTAAAATATGTTAGTATTGAAGACTTACCACTAAATCCTTTTAATTGTGAAGATATAATGGATGACTTTGACTATTTAATTTGTCTTTTATCTTGTATAACTTTCAGTATTTTCTTCGACTTATTGGTCTACCACAGTTACCGTAATGACAATGCTATGCTTTTTATATTAAAGTCTTGAAGACTTTATGCACATAAATTTACACTTGTACCAATTAGTCCCTTAAGCTTGTCAATTTTGTCGACACATGTTGATAAAGACCTTATTATAAGGTTAGTTAAGACCGTTGAACTTTGTATGTTTTCAAGTAAGTATATAAAGTGACGAATCTGAAATTTCTAGAATATTGGTGCACCACAAAAAAAAGAAGAGAAAAAATATACTTAGTATTCTAGAAGCATGGGTGCTAACAGATAATATTAGATCAATTTAAAATATATATATAATACTTAATTTCACAGAGAGACTACTGATTCATGTAAGCCAATTTTTGCCCATAAATTTACCCCTAAATAATATTTTAACAACATTAAACAAAAAAGGAGTAAAACAGCCGCAGTTGGGTTCATATGAGAATGTAGAAATTGAAGGTTTTGCTGGTGTCGTCTTATAAGGTGTCCCTTTTTTATGTGTGTATTATTATATTCAATGTCTAGACTTCTTTTAGTCCTAATCATTCTGAATTTGTCGATGCCAGAACCATCCATTTGAAATTTGCAACAATGTATTTGTATATCTATAAATTATTTTATTAAGGAAGAAATAAGTTATTTTAAATTTAAATTATTTCTACAAAAATATCATTCTGCTGAACATACACACACGAACTATACTATTATTAAGAAGGAGAAACTAAAGAAATAAAAAGTGACTTTCAACAAGTGGCTAATCCAGAGGAAAAGAAATGAAGAATGTTTTGTCGTTTGGGCCCAAACCTTTTGGACCTGCAACATGTTTATTATTATTATTATTTATACTTTAAAAATATTACATATCTTACTACTAATAAAGAGTTTTTTTATATATATATATAGGAAGATACACCTAGATACATGCATTTTTGCTACCAGATATACTAAAATAGAGAGAAAGGCGAGCGAGATTTGTTATATATCTCGATACATGTGAATCACACCAGATACACAAGAGAGTGGAAAGTGCGATGGGAGAGAGACGAGGGATGCAGACGACTGACGAGATTTGCTTTTATCGCAAATACATGCGAATCCACTTGGACACAATCTAGAACAAATGACACCTAATTTTGACCTCATGTATCCCGAGATACATGTATATGGACACACTAAAATCTGGTAAGATTCGTAATATTACAAACTAAAAAGTATCTAAATAATTAGCTTCTAAACTAGTGAGATATATGTAAGTTTCCATAAAATAACATGTATCACGATGAAGCTCTATTGGGGGGTCCAGAGCAAAATCAACACTTTTTAAGTGGAGTAAAATTAGACACACACCCATGTTGCTCAATTTATGATAGTATATACATGGACAAATTTGCTCGTTCCACTTTAGAAACAATGTCTGCAATTTAAGGGACATCAAGGCATGTTAAATATAGATAATGGTTCAGATATTTTGTAGTTGTGGGTACAATGGTTAAGTTGTCCTATCCATCGGTAAAGATAGGAAAACCTTAATTCGTGTGGAATTAAGGTCCTAGACATGGCGATAACAAATCTTTCTCCATCTTGGGTCCTTTAGGTAAAGTTGTTACCACACCTTATGTACCAATTGCTTTAAGAAAAGAGGAAATCCTCATAGTATCATTGTGACTTTATCTAATGGATAATTTGTTTTTTTTTTTGGAACCAAAGATATACCCACAGCCGCTACAACTTCTTACCACATTCTTTACCCTTTGACTGAGCACTGGGTAAATTCACCACTGTGTAATTGCTTGCAAATCACACAAGAGACGTAAACCGCACTAGACAAGCCCTACGCGACAGGCTCGACTCAGAAGACATTGAGGGGGATCGATCCCGGATCATCCGTGTGGATGATCACCTTCCAATTGACCAACGAAAGAACTTGTACTTCCCGATTAAGTTGTAATTGCTTTAATTCTTGAGTTAACTAGGCTTAAGTCTTCTAATTTGTTCTTTAAGTTACGTTGTAGGTGATAAATGTGAAGTTATACATATCTGCCAGCTGTTCAATTAAGTCTAATTAAGTTGTTTGTAACTAATTAGCTAGTTGGTTAAAAGTTAGTTATATTTCTGTCAGAGTTAGTTAAGCTTAGCCTGTAGCTTTAAATACTGATGTATGAGCATTATTCATATTAGATGTGTTGATTGATAATAAGAAGATTCTTATTTGCTTCTCCCATGTATCTTCATACATCTCTTCTCTAATTTATCATCTTCTTCTTCCATTGTTGTATACTCTGCATCTTATCATGGTATCAGAGCTTGAGTTCTCAATTTAGTAGTAATTCCGCCTCATTTTTCATTCTGCTTGAATTGTGACTCGCTAGCCTGATTAACCATTATCATCCATTGTTTCTTCACCCAAGTGATACACCAGGAAGCTCTCTGGTTTCGATCCAGCTTACTAGTCCGGAGAACTATGCGATTTGGAGTCGATCGATGCGTCTAGGTTTACTTGGGAGGATCAAATTAGGATTTGTAGATGGTAAGCATCCCAGAGAAGCTTTTCCTTCTTCTTTGCATGATCTATGGGAGAAGTACAATATCCTGGATTATCAATTCCATCAGGAAGGACTTGTTAAGTAGTGTCATCTATGCTTCGAATGCTTCTAAAGTGTGGATAGATCTGAAGGAACGCTTTGATAAGGTTGATGGATCTAGGATTCACTATTTGCATAAGGAGATTCATACAATGTCTCAGGGAACTTCTACTGTGTCTAGCTATTACTCTAGATTGCGTGAATGTTGGGATGAGTTTGATGCGATTATGCCTTATCCAGGATGCAATTGTCCAGAATCCAGAACATATGTTCATCACTTTGAATATCAGAGGTTGCTTTAATTTTTGACTGGTCTAAACGACTCCTACGCCCAAAGTCGTAGTCAAATTCTCTTGATGACTCCTACACCCTCCATCAATCAAGCATATTCCATGTTGATTTCAGAGGACAGTCAAAGATCATTAGGCAAAACAGTTCAATCTGCTGAGGTGGGTGAAGATGTTGCTCTCTATAGCAACAACAACAATGTTAAACAGGGATCGAGTTCTAACTCTACATACTACAGACCTGCAGCAGGTATGCCCAGTTATACTACCTCTCCTACTGGTGTTGTTAACTGGATAGTGGATACAGGTGCTACACATCACATGGTAAATAATCCTAAGGTTCTAATTGATGTTAAGTCATGTTCTAATACTAGATCTGGCAATGTGTTTCTACCAATTGGGGGTATTGCAAAAGTCAGTCACGTAGGTTATACTGAAATCTTGGATAATTAAAAAGTCTATAATGTGATGTGCTTACCTGAGTTTCAACATAATCTACTGTCAGTTTCCAAGCTTACAAGGGACTTAAAATGCTCAGTCAGTTTCTATCCTGACTTTTGTATTTTTCAGGATCTCTTCAGTGGAAGGGTGAAAGGGATTGGTAGACATGATCGAGGGCTGTATGTGATGAACTCTTCCTGCAATTTTCTGAAGCAAGAGACTGAGAATAAATGTCTGCATAAGGCTAGTTGTTGTTCCTTTCTAGTTAGAAAGCAGAAACATAGCATAAGTCTAGCTCTATGGCATAGGAGACTAGGTCATGCTCCTATAACCTCGTTAAAGAAGTTGCATTACTTTGATAATGTTTGTATTGTTGATTCTGATACTGAACATTGTACTGTATGCCCTTTGGCTAAACAATTCAGACTTTCATTTCCTCTCAGTTCCATATTATCTGATGCTTGTTTTACTCTTATTTATGGTGATATATAAGGTCCCTACAGGGTACCAACCCATGATGGTAAAAAATACTTCCTCACCTTAGTTGATGGCCACTCCAGATACACCTGGTTATTTCTTCTAAACTCTAAGGCTAAAGTCATAGTTTCTTTAACAAATTTTTTTCTGATGATTAAGAATGTCTATTTTGTAGTTGTTAAGTTTTTAAGAACTGATAATGGCTGTGAGTTCTTTAATTCTCAAGTCTCCAAACTGTTACACGCTCTAGGTATTGTTCATCAGAGTTCCTGTGTCTACACACCTCAACAAAATGGAGTGGTTGAACGAAAACACAGACATATCCTCGACATTGCTAGAGCCATAAGGTTTCAATCTAATGTTTCTCTCAAATTCTAGGGTTACTGTGTCACAACAGCTGTTTATCTTATCAACAGGTTGCCCTCTTCTAATCTAAAAGGAATGGTTCCTTTTGAAATCCTACATAAACAGTCTCCTAATCTTAGTCATCTCAGAGTATTTGGCTGCCTGGGGTATGTTACTTGCCTTAAAAAGTCAGATAAATTTTCTCCTAGGGCTATTCCTGCTGTTCTTCTTGGTTACTCTCTTACTCAAAAAGGTTATATCATGCTCACTCTTCTTGAAGATAAGATCCTAGTTAGAAGAGATGCCATATTCAAAGAGGCTGTTTTCCCTTTCCACCATCCTGTTAATAAAAGTTCTCCTATGTTTCCTGGTCCTTCACTTTCATCTGACTACAATTCCACAGACACTATGCATTTCCCTATATCTTGTCCTATTTCTCCTAATTCTGACTCTACAATGTCAGCTTCTAGTATTCCTTTTGTTGTGCCTCTTTTCTCTGAGTCTTCTGCTTCTGAGTCTGTTACTTTTTCTTCCTTAATGCCTCTTGTTGTAGCCCCTAGAAAATCCCACAGGACCACCAAACCCCCTATATGGATGCAGGACTATGTTGCTCCTTCTAAGGGAACTGGTTCTTGTCCATTTCATATTTCCAATTATGTTAACTATGACTGTCTGTCCCATTCCTATAGTATTGCCCTTGCTGTATATTTTGCTGTTTTGGAACCTACCTGTTATTCTGAGGAAATTAAATATCCTCAGTGGATTGATGCTATGAAGCTAGAAATTGCTGCTTTGGAAGACAATCATACATGGACTCTAGTTGATCTCCCTTCGTGGTAAATCTCCAATTGGGTGTAAGTGGGTTTTCAAAGTCAAATACATGGCCAATGGAGAGGTTGAAAGATACAAGGCAAGGCTGGTAGCTAAGGGGTTCAGTCAGAAAGAGGGCCTTGACTACACATAAACTTTTTCTCCTGTTGCTAAGATGGTCACTGTGAGATCTGTGGTGGCAGTGGCTACAGCTAAACACTGGCCTATATTTCAGATGGATGTTCATAATGCTTTCCTTCAAGGTGATCTGTATGAAGAGGTTTATATGCATGTTCCTTAGGGGTTTGGTAGTCAGAGAGGGATTGGTAAAGTGTGCAGGCTCAACAAGTCCCTATATGGTCTGAAACAAGCACCTAAACAATAGAACAAGAAATTTACTGAAGCTCTAGTAGAGCTTGGTTTCTGTCAAAGTCATTTTGACTACACCTTGTTCACCAAAAGGACAGGTTCTCATATTGTTGTGGTGTTAGTTTGTGTTGATGACTTACTGATCACTGGCAGCAGTTCAGAGATAATTCTATAAACCAGAAATGATCTGAAGCTAAAATTCAAGATGAAAGACTTAGGCCAATTGAAGTTCTTCCTAGACATGGAATTTGCCAGATCACAGCAAGGTATCCACATGAGTCAGAGAAAGTATGCTTTAGAGTTGAATGCTGAGATGGGATTAGGTGGAGCTAAGCCAGCTAACACACCTATGGAGGCTAATATCAAATTGACCTCTGTGGAATTTGATGCTCAGGTAAAAGGCTAAAAAACAGTAGACACTGACAGAGTTTTGGATGATGCAAGGCCATACCAAAGACTAGTTGGAAGACTGCTCTACATAACAATGACAAGAGTTGACATAGCCTATGTAGTGCAGGTGTTAAGTCAATTTATGCACAAACCCAAACAATCACATATGGAGGCAGCTTTAAGAGTGGTAAGGTATGTCAAAGTTGAGCCAGGGCTTGGTTTGCTTATCCCCTCAGAAGATACAGACAAGTTAAAGGCATACTGTGACTCTGATTGGGGAGGTTGTCTTGAGTCAAGGAGGTCTGTCACTGGATACATTGTAATGTTTAGAAAGGCCTTAGTGTCTTGGAAATCAAAGAAACAAGACACAGTGGCTAGGAGTTCTGCAGAAGCTAAGCTGAGTTCAGGTCCATGGCTTCTGTTGTGGCTGAAGTAACGTGGCTAGAAGGATTATATAAAGAGTTGGGAGTTAGCGTCACTCGACCAGTACAACTGTTTTGTGACAGCAAAGCTGCTATTCAAATTGCAGCTAATCCAATATTTCATGAGAGAACCAAACACATCGACATAGATTGTCATTTTGTAAGGGAGAAGATAATTCAAAATCTGGTTCAAACACAACATGTGTCTACAAAGGAGCAGTTGGCTGATTTGCTTACCAAGAGCCTAGGCAAATTACCACACGAATAGGTTGGTTTGAAGAACCTCTTCCAACCATCAGTTTGAGGAGGGGTGTGAAGTTATACATATATGCCAGCTGTTCAATTAAGTCTAATTAAGTTGTTTGTAACTAATTAGCTAGTTGGTTAAAAGTTAGTTATATTTCTGTCAGAGTTAGTTAAGCTTAGCCTGTAGCTTTAAATACTGATGTATGAGCATTATTCATATTAGATGTGTTGATTGATAATAAGAAGATTCTTATTTGCTTCTCCCATGTATCTTCATACATCTCTTCTCTAATTCATCTTCTTCTTCTTCCATTGTTGTATACTCTGCATCTTATCAATAAAAAATAACATAGCAAAACGTAAAACCCAACATGTAAACTAGTGGGAAAAAAAAAATACATGTAAAAAGTAGTGGTTGAGGTATGGAACTTATCTGGACAGAACTTTTATTAATTTAAGAAAGAGCCCAAAATCCACCGCACCCAATTATATGAGTACGTAGCAGCTAGAAGTGACTTGCATCATTTACCACTTTCTATCACGTGCTTTACACTTCTTGGAATTGTCCTATCCTTGAAGTTAAGTTAAACCCTATCCAGGCCCACATCACATGAACATTTATTTTTCTATATCCACCACTGTTTTTATATATGTATATCATTCAAATTCAAATTAACTTAATGTAAAGTAACTAGGACATGATCTATATTAGACTTAGTATGAGTGACGATCTGTTGAGAAATTAATAGACCTTATTAACCCCAACGACAAGTGCATGAGATCATGTATACAAATCATATAAAGAGAACACAGCGTAATACTTCAATAAATGTTTAGCAATATAATCTAACATGACCTAATTAAAATGTACATGAGATGGTTATTGAAAATGATGGGACACTAAAATAAAATGTCCAAGAAACACCTAATGGTCCAAGACCATATTTCCACTAAATCATGCTTTTTTGAGTTTCTTTGTTTTAATTTGTTTGTCTAGTTTTAATTTGGTATGAAATATAAGAAAGTAAAAGAAGATTCTTAAATCTTATATTGTTAAATTAAAGATTTGTCGAATGTACAAAATATTTTTTAATCTTGTGGTCTTAAACATGTTATGTCATTACTAGAAACAAAGGGTTATTTTCCACCGCAAATCAACGAAAAATTTGAGCTATAAAAATATTCGCAACTAATTTCTATCGAACCAGCTCATAAGAAAAACACATGATGCGAATTAAACAAATATTCTCATTGAAATACTAGGAATAGTCACCACACAATTTTTTTCTCATTCATTTTAATCAAAATATCTGTGATGATAATCTTTGAATATTTTCCGTGGAAAATTTAAATGGAAATTTTGATGACCATCTCCACCTTAATTGGTGCTTAAAATCTTGAACTTAATGATGAAGGACCCAATATTGGGTCATCAATTAGAAATGGAATGAAGACGACAAATAAACAGTTTTATTAATGGTGGATTTATAAGAGACTCTACTTTATTAAAATAAAAATAATAAATACATGTGAAGTCTTGCTATATATTAGGGAGAAACGTGATGTCAAGTAAATTATGTACTAACATTGTGCTTAATAAGGCTGGCAAAGTTAAGTTGCGCCGCTATCCAATTGATCCCCACGTGATTAATAGTAATGAAGAGGCAAAAGAAACACTAGTTTAAGGATTTTGGCTTGAAAATAAAGAGTATAATACTAACTAGTTAGAGAAAGAGAAGGTGGGGACAAAATTGAATAAGAAGCAAGTTCATCATCACTCCAGTTTAGTATAGTCCCCAACTTCTCTTTTACCTTCCTTTAGCTTCCAGCCTTTCGAACAACTTGTTTTGATGTTTGTTGTCATATATTGTGATTTGCTAAGCCTTTTAGAAGCTTTTCATAGAAGGTATAATTGATAGAATAGTATAAATATCGGCCGGATATGAATGTGTCTCAGTGCAATCTCGAGTAATTAATTGAGATATATTGAATATGATGGGTTCTTGGGCTATACTTTTTTTGTTAGTTGCAACTGTGCTGAGCTCAATATGTTTGGTTAATGGGCTTAAAGTGGATCATAAGAAAACTAGGGGGAGATTTTCTCAAGTTAATGTCACTACTTCCAATGCAAGGAACACAACTTTTGTGAGTGATGTTATGGTGAATATTGAAACTGCTGGAAAAAATAAGGGTCTGGGAGGTGGAGGTGGTGGAGGTGGTGGAGGAGGTCGTGAAGGTGGTGGAGGAGGCGGGGGGGGAGGTGGAGGAGGCGGTGGTGGTGGAGGAGGAGGAGGTGGAGCAGGAAAGGGGAGTGGAGGAAATGGAAAAAGTAAAGGGCATGAAGGAAGATATGACAAAGGAAGTGGTGGGAGAAAAGGAGTTGGGGGTGGTGGAGGAGGCGGAGGTAAAGGTGGAGGAGGTGGAGGAGGAGGAGGCGGAGGTGGAGGAGGTGGAGGAGGTGGAGGAGGAGGTAATGGTAAAGGTGGTGGAGGAGGTGGAGGAGGAGGTAATGGTAAAGGTGGTGGAGGAGGTGGAGGAGGAGGTGAAGGTAAAGGTGGTGGAGGAGGTGGAGGTGGAGGTGGAGGTGGAGGTGGAGGTGGAGGTGGAGGTGGTGGAGGAGGAGGAGGTGGAGGTTGGGGTTGGGGCTGGGGAGGAGGAGGTGGTGGTGGTGGTGGTGGTGGAGGAGGAGGAGGCAATTGTTGGGGATGGGGATGTTGGGATTATCCTCCAAAAGGCAACTAATCTTTGCATGCATGATCTAGCTAACTTCTCATCACTTTTTTCTTTTAACATAAAAGCCTGAAAGGCATTTAAAAGTTACTGTTTGGTTGCGTGAAACTCATTTCAATTACTTGCAATAATTTTTTGTAATAGAAGAGTCTTAGAACTCAAAGAGTTGATTAATGTTGTGGAATTGATTTCATGAATTAATGGAATTATTTGTCCACTTTTGCTGTTTAGTAGTAGGTGATGGTGATTATCAATGAAATTAACCTTTGTACTTGCTTTTTATGGGCTGATTATATTGTTTCTTCTATATAAGACTATGGCCCGTAATGGAATTCAATTCGACACATTGAAATCTGAAGAGAAAACCTCTTTGAACTATATCATACACATTTATATAGCTCAATGTATAAGCAACATTAGAGCAAATGTAAATGACATATCAATTAATTAGTACTAGTAATTCCAAAGAGTTGAAATAACTCAATAAGTTAGTTGATCATTTTTCTGCAACGCCTTCATTCATCACATTACTACATGTAGTAGAAAAACTACGCGGATAAGCAAACATATACTAGTTAATTAGTTAATATAGCTACAGTTGTCTTAATTACAATTCACGACCTACTTTTAGCTATAATTACGCAGCTCAGTTTTTTTGTTTTGTATAATTTTAGAATTTGTATAACATAATTTGTATAACTATTGTATAATGTAATTTGTATAACTATTTAAAGTTCGGAGTTTGTGTTTGTATAAATTCGTTACTTCGAGTTTATACAAAAATAGTTGAATTATATAAAGATACCCGCGAACTATACATACTCACCCGCAAATTATACAAACCAACGAATTATACAAGTGAGGCAGCTTAAACTGTCGCGACAGTCCTAAATATGCAAACTATAGTTATGAAACATAATTAAGTTTATTATAGTGGCTATTTGCGAAAGTTTCCCAAGAAATTACAGCTAAACCCAATTGTAAGCTAGCCTAAAATAACCTAGATCTCAGGCCCATATCGTTAGGAAGCAGATAAAAGCACGAAGAATTGGTCTTGGACTTGGTGATGTTAGCTAATTGAATACATAAAGGGAGACTTGAGAGAATATCCTCTGCCCAAATGATTGTTTCGAGTACAAAATAATTGCCCCTAGTCGAAAAGTTTGGCCTACTAAAGACTTTTTTAAATAAGAAAAATAAAACCCAACGGGGTGCATACCATTTAGTAAGAAATAAAAAAAAAAATCGAATTCACAAGACATCATCCTCCCAAACTTCACTTGTAATGGAATTTTGATGGTTAGGGCCTTATGTTGGACAAGAGACGGTGAAATTGGAATGACACTAGCAAAAAATTCATATTCCCTTTTCCAATTAGGCAATTTTTTTTAAAAATAACCAATCAAATATGAATTAAAAAAAAATATCAAAACACACCATAATGTTGTAGACAGGTTAACGAAAAGGCTAAAATAAAAGTGCATGCTCATGTCTTGGAAGAGAGTGATTGTGGGTCACTAAGTTTTGCAGAGTAGTGATTGTGATTCCTTCCTTGTCCAGAATATGGCAGTCTTTTAAGTTTACGGATAGGAAAGGACGCATCTTTCCCTCAATATGTTTCCCAACAATTATTAGCTTTTACGAAACCACATATCTTCGAAAGTTGGTTTGTATTTTTTTGATATTTTGGTATTAAAAAAGTTGATTATGCTTTTTAAAAAATTAGTAATATTTGACGATGAGGTTAGGTTTTTCTCTACCTTTTTAATAGTAATTAATGTGTTTCGAGCGAGTTACGATTTGAGTCCGCCAGTCGGGTAAAATCGGATGAGTGAGTTTTTTTTATTGGGATCAAGTTTATAATTGGAGAATGATAAAATGCCGCGTGGAATTTTCTTAAAAAATAAATTAATCCAGCGTAGTGTTGCCATTAGTCAAAAGGTATAAGTGAGCAAAAGTGTAGCTATCTAAATTTTTTAGCAAAATAGATAAATAAGAAATATATTTAGATCTTTTGCGATAATTTAAAAACATTTTTGGCTCTTTTCTGATTTAACAATTATCTATCTAAGCACTAGGTTGATTTGTAACAAAATGGCAGTTACTAGCTAGATTCCACCCAAATATTAACCCAGACAATTGGATCAATAAATATCAAAGATTAGTCCCAAAATCAAAACTTGGCAACAAAAATCTTTTTTTTTTGTATCCCTAGTCCAATTTGTTGGGTTCTGAAGGGTGATTAGGGCGTCATGCGGAAGCTTATAATTTGCAAATCAGACGATAAATTAGACGACACATAAAATTATACTAAAAGAAATATATTATTGTAGGATATGACCAATTGGCCTACATAATTAAAAACTAATCAAAAGCATAGAAATTATAGAGAGAAAATCTCCCCATAAACAAAACTCTCTAAACGACTACATTGTGGATGTTATTGTTATGTGTTAGAAGAAACAAACCTATATTTATAGAGTCCTAAAACCTTTTCTTACTAGAAAAGGAGTCCTAAAGGAGAGAATAAACCAAATATGAAATAATATTATATTTTCCTTTCAAGAAAAGTAAAAACATATATAGTAATGTTTTGTTTTTTCTTTAAGGAAAAATAAATCTTAAATTATGGTAAGAAAATCAGGGCAAAACCCTAACATAATTTAGTCTTGAAATGATTGAGCCATTTGCAACAGGTAGTGAAGTAAAGTCGCTTTAATTAAACCAAGACAAAACAAAATGAAAAGTCTAGTAGACTATTCTTTAGACTTTTTTTTCTCCATCCACTTTACGGAGCTCACATTCGAACCATGATAATTTCGAAACACTTCAAAATTTTCTTTATATTTGAGACTCGAACATAAAACCTAATTAAAGATAAAACAGTTTCATCACTGAACTTATTAATTGATTAAACCCAACAAAGAGACAAGCATTCATAAGCACAGGAAAAATATAAATATTCAAAAATGGTATGTATGAAATGTTTCGAAAGTTGAATATTTGAAATTGAAATGCACGTAATATGGCATCTAGTGGTTTTTGAATTTGACATGTCAATATCATTGCGATAACAACAATGTGGAGAATAAACTATAATTATCATCCTTTTGAACTTATATTAATTTCTAAATTGAAGATGATGAAATTTGTACCGCCAAATAGCTAAGGGCCAGGGAATAGGGATGATAATATTACCAAAAATATTTAATTTAAGGCGTAACCAAAGAGGGCGTCACGAATAGTAAACAGCAATTTTTAAGCACTAGTAGCAGGTTTTATTTATTCATTTTTATAATAAAAAAAAAAAACACCCCAAGAGGTGGTTAGTTTTTAATTAATTTAACTTATTTTTGTTATTAAGGATTCAAAATAAGCGGTTAGAAGTATTTTTTAAAATATATCTTATAAAAGTGCTTTAAAAGCTATTTTGATTTTAAAATATCTAAACTAAGTAAATCAAAATATGTTTTATGATTTGGGAGGCCAAAATTGTTTATTTTAGTATAAATAATGTGTTTGACTAAGCTTTTGAAAGAAAATAAGTGTTTCTCCAGCAAAAAAATAATTAAAAATGCTTTTGAGTAAATTTCTTTTTATCAAAAACACTAATTACTGCAGTAAAGTATTTTTAAAATTGATTAGTCAAACATAAATCACTTTTTTATAAAGAAAAAAAAATTAAAATAAATCAAAATTAATAGTTTGGCCAAAAAATTATAAATCGCAAATAAATTGGAGTTGGCTGATTGAATTTTAATTAACAAACTGCAAAAATAAAGAAATGAAATATGGAGTGGGATTAGACCAAACAATCAAGAAAAAAAATATAGTAACTTAGAGAGAAAAAGGACACACTTCAATTTACACTTCATCTAAAACACCAACTAAATTTGAAATATATATATATATATATCTTCTTCTTTTTCTTCTTGAAAAAGGTTTTTGAAAAAACAAAACACCAATATTTAGTTAGTTAATTAATTATTAATCCTCTCAAGGTGTCATTTACATTTGCTTGTGGATAAAGAAGTCATAATAGATTTAGACCGTTTGGAGAAGTAGTTGGGATGGTTGGGACAGAGTCATTGCAAGCATTTTCCACCCAATTACCCTAATAATTCAGTGTGTAAGCAAAATGATGAAGTTTTACCATAATTGCTTATTTTATGTTGATTAATTATCACTGAGCTTAAAGAAAAAAAATTGGTATTGATTTTCTTTAGTCATGCATCCCATTTTTCTAAATGGAAATTAGTCGCGTAGTTAAACACTTGATCTTGCTATATATGTCTAAAAAACAATTTTATATATTACTTCCTCCGTCTCAAATTATCTGTCTTGATATTTGAATATAGTTATATTAACTTATTTATCATTTTAGAAAGACAAATTCAATTGTTTTCCATTACGTACTCTCTCCGTCCCATATGTAGTTGTCGATCTTACTATAAATAATTGTCTCAATGTCCATATATAAAATCAAAATATATAATTAACTGATTTTTTCTCATTTACACTTACAATTAATTATTTTTTTTTGAAAGTATAAACTTGCAAGTTTGTAAAGTTATGAAAAGTTTCTTAAAGGGCAAACTAGTAAAGCTACCCTTCTTAAGGACGTGTAAATGTAAAGGAGAAAGTGAACAACTAATATTCAACCCAAAGAGTAATTATTATGATTATTTAAATATCAAAGAAAGGTAAAATAGTGAAAACTCCTGATTAATATTTTTTTAAAAGCATATAAAAACAAGAGGAAAAATAATTTGAATACTATTTTACCCTACTCTTGTTGAGGTTATAAATTTCATGGAAACACCTACATACTTTAGAGGACATGTCTGAACATTTTCAGTCGCACTTATCATCACATCCACTAATTACTTTGGATATTACCTAATCAATCATTGATTAGAGCAATATTTAAATACACTAATGACATAGATATTGTGAAAGTCAGAGAACAACCACTGTGACAGATGGCATGCGTTCTTTAATCAATTCTGGATTGTGCATTCATTAATCTCAATCATCAATCAAATTAGCATCCTAAATCCATTTTATGTGACTAATTATTAATTTTAGTGTTACTCCCTCCGTCACATTTTATATGTCACATTTTTACTTTGCACTTGCATTAAGAAATAATGTAACTTTACTCTTCTACCCTTATTTTATTTTTTTGGAACTCAAGTTTTCAATCAATGAATATAAATTAATTTATTTTGATTAATTAATTTAACCAATGAACATGAATCATTTACTTAACGTTTCTAAGTTGGTCAAATGTATGTTTTCAATGCTAATAACTCACAAGGGTAAAAAAGGAACAATATGCTAATTTATGCATTGATTTTATAAAATGACAAGTATTATGGACCAACTATTTATAGAAAGGGATGACATATAAAATGAGACCGAGGGAGTATATTATTTCCTAGGTTTGGTAGATTCATTTGGCCTCTTGTCTTGAGATGCTCAAATGTGTGTGAACAATCCCTTATACCACTAGTACTATTTAATATTGTGTGTATGATCACGTGATAAGTTGTGTGATCACGTGTATGAAACTTGCCTAGAAATGTGCCAGAAATAATGCTGATAATAATACTCCAAGTAACCTAAGTAGATATGGGAGCTAGTGTCATCATACATGTTAAATAATAGTACACATTAAAACTCAAAACTAAGGAACAATGTAAGTGAGACGTGCAAGTCTCTATTTTAGTGAAGGTTCTTTTTCTTCTTCTTTTTGACAACAAATTTTAGATGAAGGTTCTCATCTAGTTTTTGTGTCTAAGAAAGCAAATTTACAAATCTATTAATCATAAAAGAGAATTCCAAAGTGACATGATTGATATTTAGTGCCTTAGTGGTTCAAAGTAAGTGTGATCGCCACAAGTTAGTCGATAAGATCACCAATATGTCCCCCAAAAAATAAAAGATATTATTCAATTTTCTCTCATTTGTTTAAGTCTTGATCGGTAGAATTATCTAATTG
The DNA here is from genome assembly GCA_036250505.1 of Solanum acaule. Taxonomy (NCBI): domain Eukaryota; kingdom Viridiplantae; phylum Streptophyta; class Magnoliopsida; order Solanales; family Solanaceae; genus Solanum; species Solanum acaule. Next base: position 420 of record JAJOOR010022560.1, on the reverse strand, counting down.
GTGGGATTATATTTCCTTAAATTAATGGATTAGATCCCCATTCAATTTCAAAACACCTCAACCATCTAGTACATTTTTATCACTGGGCTAAAATTCCAAATGAGGAGTGGAGTAATATTCACTCCAATATCAAATATTAGAAAGAAAATTAAGTAAAAGTGGAAAGAATAAAATAAGAGAAGGATATGTCCATTTCAAAGACTGTTAAACGCTATGTTTACAATAGTAAAGCTAAGAATTTTATTAAAAGTGTTCAAAATCTTAATATATATCTCTGAAAAGTTATTTTTAATATATATACACAAAATTATTTTCTATATATAATATAAATTTTTAATATATTCGAATGATCATCCTTGAATCAACATTGCTACGTCACTGAATATGAAGTGAAACCATAATAAAACTAGGAAACCCCCC
>JAJOOR010022559.1:0-26708 GCA_036250505.1 Solanum acaule | reverse complement strand
TGTTGTCACTTTTTTCACGTTTTGAATGAATTGTTTCTTTTATTTTTATGTATGGTTAATAACCGAACCAAACCAAACCAAAATCGAAAACAACCAAACCGATAAATGTATATTTTATTTGGTTTGGTTTGGTTTTGATAATTTTAAAACCGATTAAGTTGGTTTGGTTTTGATTTTGGTTTTGACTAATAACCGACCCAAACCAACCCGTGAACACCCCTAGTCACAATCGCATTTCCTCCCTTTGAAAATAATTTTTGAATAATTGAGTGGACTTATTGCAAAGAAAATAAATTACAATTAAATGTTATTTGTATTTATGGTATGTACTTTATTTATTATGTTTATGTGAGTTGAGAGATTGCTCGAAAATATATTTTTTTCTATATTGTGTATATATTATTCTCAGATTTTATTTATTAAATCACATTCATGTTATTATTATTGTAGTAGAATTGGCTTGTTTAGTCTAAGTCACAAAGTTAATGTTCGGAATTTCAATGTATTTCATTCTTCTTCACAAAAACTCTATTTATATTTTGGTCGTATTTGTTAAATTGTATAATCACGTCATTTAAAAAAGTTTAATTGTTGTGCAAGTATTTTATGGTTAAAAAAAATAGTTTCTTATACGATTTTGTGCATTAATTTATTATAACTATGAAATACTCCTCTTTTGTGAAAAACCATGCTTACCGAGTGACTCACAATCGATGAAAATTTCTCTTTTTTCAATTGTTATTTCGAATACCAATGAATAAATTTCAATAGGCAAGGTCTATGCCTTTTTAATTTCATAAAAAAGCATATAATAAGGTATTAATACACATTCATAATACAATAAAGTGAATCTTCTTATAGAAATAGAATAAAAAATCAAAGGCTTTGACCTAATATGGATTGAGAAAATTGACTCAAGAGCCAATTATTTCATTATGAGCTCCATTCTAGAATTTGGACCTAATTAATACTAAATAAAATTGATGAAAACGATAATCATGTGAGCTAGTTAGATGTGCAGGGTAAAAGGCTCATGGTATCTCCTTTGATTGATCCAATTGTTTTCTTCGCTTTGATAATGAAAATCACCCACTAAAGAGGCAGGCCTGCACGTACACCTTATTTGGTACAATCCCTATCACGAGATAATACACCTACACACTTTCATCGATTTTATTTTATTTTTAATCGAAAGATCAAGAGCTTCTTGTCGAGACTTTGGACTACACATACTTCGTGAATTTATGAAAGCAAAAGATTTATTGAAAAAGAAATCTTAATATTTCATTGATGAGGATGTAAGAACAAATTAAAGATTAAGTCATGCATTTTGAGATATGAGAAGTCACGAGTTAACCATATAAATAAAATAAGGATTGAAAGTGTAACTATTCACTCAAAAAGACTTTTTTTTCTTTTAATTGCATGATTTAGGACAATACAATAAAGGACAAAATAAGAATTTGGATATTCACTTATGCAGTACTTCATTCAATAAATATATAATATCCATTGTAAAGATATTATCATCTACATCTAGAAAGTTATTTTTCAGAAGAAGCTTGTACAATTTGAAAAGAATTTTAATTGATCAAAAGACGAATTTACTTTAACTAATATGATTCACATAACCATCAGTTTCCAGCTATTATTCTCCTTCCAAAAGGGTGAGAGTGTGGGGGGAGGAGGGGGGGGGGGGGTGTTCTTACACGTTATTTATCGGTTTATCATTGAAAACATCATTTTGAAAACTCCAGAATCAATAGTAGCAGGATTTCCATGATAATAACATAAATAAATATGTCAAACTATTTTTACAAAAATTATTAAATTAAAAAAATGATAGCACGACAAACAAAATATTTGAAGATACACATACGAGATTTGCTTGTTACTAATATATTATTACCTCTCTTCTTCTTTAGATTCCTTGTTTAATTTCAATTGTAGAATTGATCGTGTCATGCAGAGAAAATGAACTACTTATATTTATTTATCATTGATTTCATTCAATTACGTATTCTATACCGACAAACTTACCGCTTATTTCATGGATCCACAAAATCTAAAGTTTGAATTTGTATAAGCGATAGATAATATGATTTAATTTGATGCAAAACCAAAAAACTTATCCAAATTTGACATGTCGCAAATTCTCTAGAAAGAGAGAGGGGAATGTGGGAAGGTGAACACAAATGGTGTATGACTATGCAACTGTTTCCCTCCAATATATGTTGAAGTGTAGTAATCGATTGGACATCTAAGTGTATCGACTCGATTCGCCATTGCTAAAGAGCATCTCGTGCGGAATTATAAAACTTTGAAAATACGGTGTGAAATTTAAAAATTTGAGCACACGAAGAAATTGATGAATTTTGAATTAGTTGGATTGATGTCAGCCCATCATAGCAGGAAGCTCCGCTATAGCGCCTACACGATTGCTATATCGGGGCTTATGAAAATTCTGCAACCTAGTTATATGATTTTTATTTTATTTTTCCTCCTATTTTTTAAAGGAAAGAATAAATGAGGGCTACCCCAAAAATCCTCCAAACGCACCCCGGGGCAAGAGAGCAATGAAGGGAAAAGATTATAGTGCAAGAGAGGTGAAAACACAAGAAATTTTGGTGCTCGTTCATCGTTGTTTGCTCTCACGAAGTCGGAAACTCATGGGCAAGGTTCATCAGATGATGTTTGGCGCCCAGGTATGCTAAGTTTTCTTAATTAAATAGTTAGACTTGTATTCTAATGAATGGGAGATTTCATGCCTAGACATGTAGGCACAAAGTCTTAATAGATATAGATGGTTGTTTATTGTTGTAGGGCGGGAAATGATAATGACTAGGGGTGGTTTTATAGTTCTTGATTGTTAACCTTGAGTTTCTTATTGAAATGATTTGGTAGTAATTGTAAGGTTTGAGAGTTACGAAATTGTTGGATTATAGCCATTTCTAAAACTTGCGGTAATCAAGGGAACATATATGTACTCATTTATGGGGTTCAATGTGAGGTCATTGTTATATTGATATTGTTTGTGTTGTCCAATATATGTATGTATGTATGCATGCATGCCCGTTACTTGTTAGTATCACTTGTGTGATGCATGTTGAGGAAATCATAGGGAAGGATATTTTAATGACATCTCACGCAATTAACATGTTTACTTTACTTGTGGTTTCAAGTGTTATTGTTCTTTGTTATTGTGATTGTTAGTTAGCTCGAGTACCACACCGGTACATGAATAATAACAGTTGACTCTAATATCACGATTGATATGATTACTAACGGTTGGCTGGGATACCAAACCTGGTACGATTATTGGCAATGATTGACTCTGATACCACACCTGATATAAATACTAACTCTGATTGGCTTGGACATTGCACTGGTACAATGACAGTATGTGTGTGAGTTCTTTAAGAGAACCGAACATGTGTATTGTGGTTTCATGGGAGAACCGAATTTATCTTTTATAATATGTTGTATGCTTGGTAGATTCTTGAGTGATCGGAATTTCTAGGAAGATGAGTTGGACTCAAGTATGATTTTTATGTGATCATGTGGGACATATTTCATGTGAATATTAACTCAGGATAAGACTAAGAGTCCGAACTATGTTGTACTTATAATTATATTGACATATGTTATTTGTTAATTGAAATAGTGGTTACTAAGTCAGATAAATGGATGAGTTAGTTTAAGATGCTAGTTTTGAAGAGGCCAGGATGTTGGCAAGGTAACTTGAGGGAAGGTAGTAAGTTGGTTAATAAGTTGATAGTGGTCTTGTTTTGGGGAAACAATGTGATGGAAGGGCTAGATGATGATCTAGTAAAAGAGTCGAACGTGTATTGGTAGATTGGCAGTGGAATAAGGTTGGAGGTTGGGATCAAGGTGCATTAGTTAGACATTATATCTGAAATGGTAACAGCAATAGAAACATGAGATAATGTAACTTCAATATTGTATGTCTTTGTTGATTATCTACATTCTATAATGTGGTAGGTTCAAATCGACTAATGATATCTATCAGTACGTGTTTTTTGTACTGTTACTACTCTTATAGTTTGATTGTAGGGTCAGTGATGTTTCATAGGTGAAGATCATGATAATCTCCGACAACTTCCATTTTTCCTTTCTTATGGTGGAAGTTGTGTCTTATTTTCAAATTTCTTGTAATCAAACATATGTAGACCCTAAGGATAATTTAATACATATAACTTTGTTTTTGGGTGGTCAGAGATAATTTTTCCAAACTAGAATTTTTTAAACACATGGTAGGAATGGAATAATAACAAAAGTAGTAATTGAATTGGACCCTCTTCTCCAGTTGGATTTTAACTTTATTAATTGAAGAGTCATTATTAATTCATGTGCTTTGACTATACACAAAAGAACCAGTACACACTTGCTAAGTTGAGTCCCTACCATAGATTATGATTTCATTTTTGTATTTTATATTACTTTCTACTTTAATAAAACACCAATCCTTTTAATTGCATTAATTTGTCTGGTTTCTCAATTTAATTTACTTTGTTTTTTTCCCAACACGGTAGAAACTTTATTGTTCACTTAAGACAATTAATTTTATTCATGATTTATGTAGTACTATATTGCTTTCGGTCTGATTAATGGTATATATATCCTTTTATCTCAAAATAAGTGTTATACTAATAATAATAATAATAATAATTAAAAATCACCCAAAAATAATTACTCCTATCACTTTAGAAATTTAAAATAATAATTAAGAATGATTTTCAATTATATTCTTATATTAAAGAGCTACTACTTCTTAATTTACTCAATTCTCAAAAAATATTTAATAAGTAGAGATAATTTAGTAAATAGTACCTAATATTTCTTCTTAATAAGTGTGGGAAGAACTAAAACGATATTTGTTTTGGAATGGAGGGAGTATTATAGAGTTAGTAATAAGGTACTCCTTTTGTTCACTTATATTTGTCAATCATTTTAAAAATAAATTATCATTTTTATTTATTATTTTTAGCATATATAAATATTATAATAAAATACTCATATTAATTATTATTTCTTAAAAACATACAAAATTTTAAAATAAACAAATAAAAATCAACAGGAAAATAGCATTTAATGTCTCATTATTGAAAACTTCATAATCTTTTTATTACTAAAGAAAAAAGAGCTACATGACATTAGTTAATTCTCTTTATTAATGTTAATAAACAATGTGCTACAAAAAGGAGAACTTGATTCAAATTACATATTAATCCCTCCGGATTATTTTATCTATCGTACTTACTAAAAATAAATGGTTCAAAATAAATGTTACTATTTTAGAAAATTAAAAAAATAATTGAATACATTCTTTTCATTTTGTTCTTAATAATAATTATTCTTGAAATGATCAACATTGACTAGTTATAGCAAGAAACCTAAGTAAAGAACATATACACACATTTTAATATTATGATTGCTTAAATTAACTCTCTTTTTATTTATTAAAAAATGACATTTTAAATAAATAAAAATAATAAATAACAATATGATAGTTGAAACACATTATTTTTTCAAAGTCGTGTAAATAAAAAATGACAAATTAAATTATTCAAAGGGAATACATATTTAAAATTGTACTGGTTTAGAAAAACTCATTTCACATCCTTAAAAATGTAGTTTTCTTTTTTGGATTGAAGAAAGAGGTTTCACCATTGGATAAAAAAAAAATGGTCCCTTATGTTCATAAATCATGGACAAGATTAAAGTAGTCTCCTAGATATATTTTTTAGCAAGTTTGATTCTAAGTTAGAAATTATTGAATTTTTTTTATTCTGTTAAATATTTAAAAAAAATTATTGGCTAGATTTAATTTGACATATGAAGAAAATGAATTTAGTGAGAACCCACATTTGGATGTGTAGCTTTTATAGTTTCTCTTATTTTTAATATATTTTTTGAGAGTGGTGCAATTTTTGTTACTCTCTCCGTCTCATATTAGTGGATCATTTTACTAAAAATAATTATTTCATATTAGTTGTCCACCTTACCAAATAAAAAAAGTATATATTATTCTTACAGTTTATTCTTTCTCAAAGTGTCATATTTGTTTGTAAAATTTCCAAGAAAATTTTTAAGGAGTGAATTAGTAAAATTATCTTTTTATTTATGATTTCTTAATGTGTAAAAAGGAAAATGATCAACTAATATGAGAGTTTGGAATAGTTTTTTAAAAAAATCTCAAAGATCTCCTCTAATCTATTATTAAAACATTGAATTTATTATATTTAAAGAGTAATATAGTAAAATTATAATTCTATTTAGTGTTCCCTAAGGAGTGCGCCAAATCAAATATTAGACAAGTAAATATTTTCGGAAAAAGTAATTCCAAGCTTCTTAAAGTATTCAAATAAGTACAATAACATATATAATATAATTTCATCGATTAAGTTCAAGAAAAATACACTATACATGAATTTTATCTTTACCTCACAAAGACAAATGTTATTTTTTAAAATACTCTCAACTTAAGCTCAAAGCATCCAAATAAATGTGGACCAAAATTGTGAAGAAAAATAAGTAGCATCCAAATGAGTACCATGATAGGTCATAGTGTCTAATTTCAAAGTAATATGGCTATTTCCTAATGAAAACTATGCATTCACATAAAGTGAGTCACACTTCTACCAACTATAACTAGGTGATACCCATGAGTAACCTGTTATTACGTGAAATGATGCGGTGCAGTAAATTGTTAGATCAGAATGATTTTGATAATTAACAAATAGAAGAACAGATGAAAGGAATCGGTTACTCCGACATATTTCTTTCAGACCGAATTCGACTGAGATAAGGAGAACGTCAACCACGCGAATTAGAAGTTATAAAGCGGTGAAAGAGTTGCTTTTTCGATAAGAAACCAGTGCAAAAAGATTTCCTTTCATAAAAGAATTCCTTCAAGGAAGAGAAAGCGTGCATAAAATCAGTTTACAAGAATTTCCAAATTCCACACGGATAAGGAAGCAGAGTTGAAGTAGGAAAAGGATTCTTGGTCTACTTAGTCTATAAATAGAGTAAGGATCTTCCAACAAAACTTGCGCACTTAAACAAAGAGTTACAATCAGTATACAATCAAATAGAGGGAGTTCATATTTGAGTGATTTATGATTACGAAGTGTAGCCAACGCAAGGAAACAAGAATTGAAGAACTGATTCATAGTCTTATGTTTTATAGTTCTTAAGTCAAGTTTGCGTGTATTGAGTTTTTATCGAGTTGTATCTTTAATTCTTTCTAGATCCAGTGAAGTATAAACTGGAGTAGGAATAGAGTCTTCAAGTTGAGGCGACTTAAAGACTTGGGAACATAAACCTAGGGGGGTTTGTGTTGGAGTTTAGGGATTAGAGTTAGTTCCTAGGATTGCAAGAGTTGTAATTTGAATTCTTAACTTGAAGTGGGGTCGACGATCTAGTTGGTTGTTGGCGTCTAGGAATTAGAGTTTATAATTTCTTAGGTTACATAGGTTTGTAATCTTTTGTTGAGGCTCAGAGTTTAATGAAGTTGAGTTAAATCCTACAGAGGTGCAGGTCGTGGTTTTTTACCCTTTATGAGCTGGGGTTTTCCTCGATAAAACATTGTGTCATTACTTTATTTGATTTACATAACGTAACCGTTGTAATCTGCAAAGGAACAGATAGAATATACATTTTCCTTAGGCAAATTTGGGGGTCAGTATTCCAACATAAATTAAATTATTTATTTATCATTCAAAAAAATTCGGGTTTGAGTATTGGGTATGGAGAAATTCTTGATAAGGAACATTTTTCTCCTGAATGAGATCCTACACAACACGAATCTGAATTAGTCGAACTCTAATATAGGTATCAAATACCAAGTGTAATACCAAAAAGAAAAACTAGTCCATTTTTCTCATTAAATTACTTTACATCTACTTTAATAATTAGATTTATAGTAGTTTTTATTTAATTCCTACATTTTCTTCTCTCTTTGTCCTTCATTTTATTTCTTTCCGTTCTGACAATTAGCCCTACTTATATATAATTATTTTGCTAACGGTAATATTGCAGTATCAAATAATTAAATTCTGAAACACGTACAAATGTTTCCTGTATAATAATAATAATAAATATAAATAAATCCAAAGACAAATATCTAGGTCGAATCTATTGTCTACTTGTTTTCGATAGGGTAAAATAAGTACCGGTGGTTGTGGCATAATAGTATTGAGAACGAAATAATTCGGTGTCATGTGAAATTAATAGTTGTAAATTTTAAATGATGATAAATTAGATAATAAAAAAATAAAAGAAAGAAAATATTTGAATATGATTTAGTCAGCTGATCTACATATAAAAAATTAATATGAAAATAAATAAATTATCAAAAATATTTTAATGTGATTTAATCAACTAATAAAATTATTCGATATTTGTATTTATAGATGAAGCTGGGAGCGGAAGGAAAAATTATTTACTAACTAGGGTTTGAATCTGAGACTTTTAGTTAAGGGTGAAGCAATCTCACTACTACACCACAACTCATGTTGATATTAAATCATATGACTATTTCAATTAAGTATTAGAACATGTGATAAAATATTTCTATCAAAGTTGTATTTTTTAAAAACTTTGCATGTATTTCCAAGTGTCATTATATAGATAATCTAACCAATTAAAATATGTTCACAATAGTCTCAATAATTATGTGCTTATTGAGAGTGATGCATATAATCAAAGGAGATGATATATTTAATATGATAACATAATTATTTCATAGATATCTGAGAATACATGCAAAAGTTTTGCAAAAATTTAAATCAGAAATGTCTGACAAAAATATTAAATAATGTGATCGAATTTTCAATTAAAACAAGTCTAAATAAAATTTACCAACAAACTTAAATGAGATATCGATATATCAAGTGATTTCGATTAGCATGTGGATGATGTTTATAGTCTCTCTTTTTTTGCGATTGATATTATCTTATGGGAACATGTAGTTGGATAAGAAATACATTATTTATGTATTAATTTTCGTATAACTTATACGATGTTTGGTAGATTTTTAATTTTTGTATTCTAAAATAAATTTTAGATATTTAGGTGATTACAAATTTATTTTATTAAGAACTAAAAAATAAAATCATTTGTTAGTAAAAAATTAAATTAAATTTGGACCCGAATTTAGCATGGACGAAACATCACTAATTATATATATTTTTTTACATGCAATAGATACTGAAATCTCTTGGTTTTTCTGCGATTGAATTCTTTACATTTGAACCATGCTGATGAGTAAGATTAAATACTTAGCAAAATAATCGATATGAGTCCAAATTGATCCGAACATCATAAATATAAGGAATTTTTGATGACTAATATTTTTAAAAAAAAAGCTAAATCACACAAACTACTACTATATTTCAATCAATATTTAAGAAATTCATATTTTAAGTTGTCGTAGTATAAAACAAAATTTAATAATAATATTTGCAAATGTGAATTTCACATGTGAGGGTAGGACCCTCCACACAAGATTGCAAATTGTCCATATGCTTGTACATGACATGTGCCTTTTGAGTTAGACCATTTCCATTGTTTGGACACAAACTAAAAAGTTAAAGATTCCAAACACAATGTGGTAAAAATAAATCCACGTGTCAAAAAAATTAATCGGACTTTGTTTTAATACCTGAAGTTATGTCAAACTTTTAAAATTTGCTTATTTTTTAAACTATCTTTTGTTCATAAGTATTCTTATACAATAACAATTTATGCTTGGCCAACTTTCGTAAAGTGCATCTAGAAAAGAAGATAAACTACTACTATTTTATTTTTTCATCTTTTGAAAAACAAGTTTTCTTAGTATTAAGAAATACTTATTTTTCCTAAAAATATATCAACTCTGTATAAGATTTTTTTTCCTGTTGAAAAAATAAGTATTTTTGACATTCCACAAATTTGGTCAAACGGATGAGAAAAGAAGAAAAGTGACATTTTTTTCCGGATTAAAAAAAATTAAACCCTAATGTGACTTTATATTAAAAAAACTATTGCGTTTGCAATATCTATCTTTTCTTTTTTCTTTATTTGCAGCTCAATAAATGTGTAACAATTTGATAAATATCTTTTTGAGATTTGTTTTATAATTTTTAAAAGAATCATTGATATTTATATAGTGACTATAATCAAGGAATAAGGCCAAAGATGCTTGAAAGTTGGAATGTATTCTATAAAAATGAAGGAAAAAAAACTATAACATATGATGATAAAGTTGGAATGATTGGTATTACTAAAATTTATTCAAATTTATATCTCTTCATTAAGTGATGTATATGCTTAGTTTGTTATTAGTCAATTATACATGATTTGAGTCGACTAATTGCATTATGCTATTATTTTGTTGATACTATTTATAATTTCGAGCTAGAGTTAAATAACTTTAATATATGTCTTTCACTTTTAAACTAAATAACTTTAGTACATGTCTAGAAATTAAAATATTAAGCACCTACGACATTGGCATAATTATTGGAAAACCAATTCAACAACTAGAATATTCAAGATCAAGTATAAAAGAGAAGACAATGCAATAATATTTTTACTATAAATCATGTTCTTTATTATTGGCACAATAATATTTATATTTTATGCTGTCATGTTTTTATTTTGTAGTGATTTTTTTTCTAAATATATAAATAAAGAAAGCAACTTCAATAGAAAAAGTCTCTGCCATAAATAATTTTTTAGATAATCATGTCTGAAATTTGATTGGATATAGAGATTTTACAACACTATGTTCCTAAGACAACTTTATTCATTTTTTTTTTTTATCATTGCTCTTACACTCTTTATCATTCTCCTTTTTTGAAATATGTAAACAATCATCACGATTCATTGCAAATAATAGGAGTAGTTGATATTGAGGGTGAAAAGGATTAATTGATGTGGAAACCGATGATTAAATGTAGGGAGAACGGTATGAAATAACAAATTATTAATTCAAATTAAATGTTATAGCTATAGTTTATTTTATTTGTAATTTGCAATAACATCCCATTTTTTTGTCATCTGATTCGGTATACAATTAGTCATTTTCGGTATACAATTAACCATTTTATACATTTCGGTATAAAATGTGTTTGTGCTTGTATAAAGCGAGAGAAAAGTGTATATACAAATACAAATACATATATTTTCATCCTATACACTTATAATTATACAAATACATATCTTATTATACAAATTACAATGTATAAATGAATTTATACAAAACTGAACAATTTGTATAAAATTGGATGTTTCTAGCGAATTATACAAATCAAAAGGTCCATAGCAAACATAAAATTTGTTATGGAGCGCAATTATGCAAACTATAGCTATAACATACAAATATGATTTTTATGTTTGCTATATGTGAAAGTTGCTCTTAAATGTACGATGAATTTTTTTAAAAGAAAAAAGATTATCTTGATTATTATTATTTTTTGTATTGTTATCTTTCTCAAATAATAGTTATAATATCTATATTATAATTAGTGATTTATTTAAATTTATTGAAAACTTTTATTTACTTATTTTTTAGTAAGAAAATTATAAAATTTAAGATACATGAGATATACATCCTGTATATACATCTCGTATTTCAGAGCTTACGCCCTTATCCCGTGCTATATAAAGTACCTCGCCTCATACCCCTGCCTTTTTAAACACGACTTGCAATTCAAGGAAATTGGACTAGAATACCATATTGGTTCTGAATTAGTATACAACTTTTTAGTATCACATAATAGCTTAAAACATAATAACATTTCCTGAACTGTTTTTCATATACAATATAAGTCAATGACCAAACATTAATTAGGATTTAAAAAGTAATTTTAATTACTTGTCTGGAGCTGAACATTGGAGCATAACGATTGCCACAAAGGAATTAAATTTGGACCAAAATATATGAAGTAAGCAGGGAAGTGAGGCATGCCATACAAAATATACTTAAGAGAGATAGATTTAAGTATCTTGAGTCTATAGTTTAGAGGAGTGGAGATATTGACGATGACATCACACACTGTGTTGGTGCGGCGTGGATGAAGTGGAGGCTTGGATGCAGAGTTTTGTATGATAAAAAGGTATCGCCAAAACTCAAAGGTAAGTTCTACAGAGTGATGGTTCGATCGACATTGTTGTATGAGACTGAGTATTGGTTAGTTAAGAACTCTCAGGTCCAAAAGATACATGTTGTGGAGATGTGGATGTTGAAGTGGATGTGTGGTCATACTAGCAGCAATAAGATTAGAAATGAAAATATCCAAAATAAGATGGGAGTGGCCTCCGTGGTGGACAAGATGAGGGAAGCGAGACTGAGATAGTTTAGGCATGTAAAGAGGAGAAGCATAGATGCATCATGCACCAATGAGGAGGTGCGAGAAGTTGGTTATAAATGGTACGAAGAGAGGCAAATGTAGGCCGGAGAAGTATTGGAGAGAGGTGATAAGACATGATATAACGCAACTTCGGTTTACCGATCATATGACCCTAGATAGGAAGGTGTAAATGACACGTATTAGGGTAGAAGGTTAAAAGGTGGTGTAGTATCTCTTACTTAGGGTGGCTGGAGTTTGCGATGATACTAGTTGTATTATTGTAGTTTTCTCATTGTTTATTAATTTTTTTTATTAATCTATCCTAGTATATATGGTGTTTCAATTATCACATGATATTATTGTTGTTTTGACTCATCTCTAATAGGCTTTTGCTTTGTTTCCTTGTTATTTGTTATATTCTCTTCATTGGCTCCTTCATCTTTATACCAGGATGTGTTGCACTTGAGTTGAAGATCTTTCAGAAATAATCTATCTGCCTCCACGAGGTAGTGTGACGATCGGGTTCCATCGTTATAAAAAAGCCAACGGGAAAAAAATTTGGGCCGAAAAACTTTTTCGTAGTAGCTTGAGATTTCCCAATCCAGTCCATATTTGGAAGAAATCGAAGTCTGTGAGGTCTAGGTAAATCTGGTAGCAATTGGGTGATCTAATTATGATTTTGATTACATAAGTAGATAGCTAAGGCGTTAAGGAATCCGTACGACTTTACAAAATTGAATTCGGGTCAGTAGAACTCCCGAAACTGATCTTGGCGTGAACGAGTAATTTCTGAGTGTCGTTGTTTGAAGGTGTGTTATGAAATGGGGCCTTGGAATTATTAAAATAGCTGACTGTTTCGTGCAAGCCGCTTTGGCGGGGATTTCTGTCTCCAGGGCGGGGTCGTTGTAGCGGGCGAGTGCCATCATGACGGGGCAGACTCGACTTAAAGTCGGAAATAAACCCCAAAAATGTTTTATTCTGCAATTTTTGAACTTGAGAGCTAATGAACGAACCCATGAAACTTCTTGACCATTTAACACCATTCTTGAGGCTAAAATAGGGTTTTAACTCCCCGAATCCATTTTTTGATCCGTAGAACGTAATCTAATGGGTAATTATTGATGGGGGAGGGTTTTGATCTGGAAATTATGGTGGAAACAACCCTAATTAGGATATTGAGATTAAGGATTTGATCTAGGGTTGATGGGATTGTTAGTAATTCGAGTAATTAGTTATCGTTTATTAATTCCCGTATTATATTAATTGTTTGTAGACCAAGAACAAGCGGAACAAATCCGGAAAGGGAAGAATAAAGTTTCTTAAGGGATTCAAGCTTTGTTTGAGGCATGTAATGGTTGTGATTTTATGATTGTGTGATGTATGTTTGTTCTTGCTTCATTATGATACATGTATGTATGCGAATGTTGCATTATTGATCACATTAATTGTAAATGAGGATAGATGAATGATGAATGTCATGAATCATGACTTGATTGTATGATTATGAGAATGTACTTTGTGATTGTGATTGTGGCTTGTTGAATGGATCAGGTGTTGCAGTCCGACACACTAACTTGGATTGGTTGCCACGTTTCGGCATAATTATGGGATCATTTTCCACATTTCGGCATAATTATTGGATCGGGTACCACGTTTCGATATGCTAATAGTTTGGGTTCCATGAGAGGACCAATGACTTGATATAATTGTGATATTTGAGAATTCTGAAAATGTTCGTTGTTCGTAAATTTTGATGATATTGTATATATTTGGTGTATGAATGTTATTATTATGTTGTATTGACTTATATATGTTGCATTTAGTGGGACAGCCGTGTGATCCTACCAGTACAATGTGGTTGTGTACTGATATGCACTTGTTCTTTCTTTGTTGAGTACAGGGCATCTTCAGCCGGCTATTGACAGGCCTCTTTTAGAAGATCAGTGATCGTTCGAATTCAAGGGTGAGCCAGTTCTTCCAGGCTGCCATGAGTTCTCTTTCTGTCTATGTCCACATTTCGAACTTAGATCAGTGATCGTTCGAATTCAAGGGTGAGCCAGTTCTTCCAGGCTGCCATGAGTTCTCTTTTTGTCTATATCCACATTTTGGACTTAGATTTTCTAGTTAGTTGTTAGTACATTAGTTTGGGGTTGTAACCCTTCTTGTTTAGACTTTTGGTTTATTGTTAGAGTTTTGGTACATTGACTTTCAGGTTCTAGGCGTATTTTTCCGCATTGTTTAGTTGTTAGATCATTTGGAAGTTTATGGGAACTTCAGTTTTAGCTATTTAACTTGCTTTCGTAACTTAAATGTCTTAGTATTTTGGCTGAGTTGTTAGTTTAGGTTGTAGTAATAGTTTTTCCACCGGAGGGTTAGTGTGGGTGTCAATCACGATGGTCTGGGTCGTGACAAAGTTGGTATCAGAGCCTAGGTTCATTGATCTCAATGTACCAAAACGAGTCTAGTAGAGTCTTGCGGAATGGTACGGAGACGTCTGTACTTTTCTTCAAGAGGCTATAGGACTTTAGGAAATCTCTATGTTTTTTCTGGTCTCCTTTCGTGCTATAACTTGGTTCCTATTGGTATCTGGCGATTCAAATTGGTATCTAACCTCATTCACTCTTCTGTCCGCATATGGTTAACACTAGATTCAACAGCGTCAGGCCTGTAGCTCCCATCAATGCTCTAGCTGAGGAATCTACAGCGAGAGGTCGCAGTCAAGGCAGGGGTAGAGAAAGAGCTAGGGGGTAGAGGCCAAGGATAGGCAACACCTAATAGGGATGGATCACCGGTTTGAGATGCTCCCAGAAATGAGGCCCCTCCTATGCATCATGAAGAGGTAGAGGAGAACATATAGGTTGAAGATGAGGAGAATATTGGGCAAGAGGTGCAGGCTGGGACTACAGATATTCCTCTTTTGGACCAGTGTTAGCTCAACAAATCATGTCATTCTTGAAAGGGTTGGTTGGTCCTGGAGTGCTTCCCTCTGTTCAAGCAACTCAAGCTCATGCCAATCCCCCTATTGCTAACACTGCCCCTAAGGTGGGTGGAACTAGAGGTACCGGTGCTTTCTTTCGTCCTTTGTTGGGTTATGCTATAACTGGTAATGAGCATGAAATGTTAACTAAGTTTTTGAAGCTAAACCCTCATGTATTTCTTGGTTCTGAGAGTGAGGATGCTTATGAGTTTATTTTAGACTGCTATGAGAGGCTTCATAAGTTGGGAATTGTCCATCAGCATGAGGTTGAGTTTGTGACTTTTCAACTTCAAGGTAAGGCTAAGCAGTAGTGGAGAGCTTATGTGGAATGCAGATCTTCAACTTTACCTCCACTTACTTGGACCCAATTTCATGCTCTATTTTTAGAGAAATATGTGCCTAGGACTTTGAGATATCGCAAGAAGGATGAGTTCATGGCTTTGGAGCAAGGTGGTATGTATGTGGCTGCTTATGAGGCCAAGTTTCATGCCTTGTCTAGATATGCTATTCAATTGGTGACTACTGAGGAGGAGAGGATCCGTTTATTTATTAGAGGACTAAATTCTGAGTTACAGGTATTATCTGTTCATATGACCTCTGCAGGGAGGAGTTTTAATGATGTAACAGACTTTGTGAAGAAAGTGGAAGGGGTGAGGCAAGACGGTCAGGCTAAGGCATTGGCTAAAAGGGCCAAGAACTCGGGTAACTTTCAGGGTTCTTACTCCAGGGGGTCCGGAAGGCCAATGCTTGCAGCCTAGCCAATTCAGTCCGCTATGCCTACCTCTACAGGTAATTACTCGAGAACTCCACCTCATAATTTGATTCAGGATAGCCAAGGAGTTGTACCTTCGACGGGCAATAGACCATCTTTTAATTGTACGTGTTACAACTATGGAGAACCTGGGCATATGAGGAGAGATTGTCCCCACCCACGAATGATGGAGTCTGCGCAGCAGCAGATTAGAGCAGTGGTACCCGCGGGAAATAGTAATAATGGTCGAGGGCGTCCACAAGGTGGGCGAGAAGGTAATCATCGAGGCCATGAGGGTAGAGGAAATGGTAACGCAGGCAGAGGTACAGTGCATCCAGGCAGAGAAGTAACTCGTCATGATGATAGGGCTCAGTGTTACGCCTTTCCGGCCAAGAATGAGGCAGAGGCGTCTGGCGCAGTGATCACATGTATTATTCTTGTCTGTGATCGGATGACTAATATGTTATTTGATCCGGGTTCCACTAATTCTTATGTATCCATGCGATTTGTCTCAAAATTTGCTATCATTTGTGATATACTTGATTCCCCCATCCATGTTTCTACCCCAATTGGAGAGTCTATCATAGTCACCCATGTCTATCGTGCTTGTCCTATTTTGTTTATGGGTTTTCAAACTTGGGTTGATTTGGTGATTTTGGATATGACTGACTTTGATATTATCTTAGGCATGACTTGGTTGTCCCCCTATTATGTTGTGCTTAATTATAATACTAATTTTGTAACTCTAGAAATTCTGGGAAGGGAAAAATTAGAGTGGGAAGGGGTGTGCAAGCCTAAGCAGGCTAATATTATATCTTTCATTCGGGCTAGTAAACTGGTAGGGTAGGGTTGTTTGGCTTATTTGGCTCATATTCGGGATGTTGAGGTTGAGTCTCCATCTATTGAGTCTATTCTTGTGGTGTCAGAACTTAGAGAAGTGTTTCCTATTGATTTGCATAGTATGCCTCCAGATAGAGATATAGATTTCTGCATTGATTTAGAGCCTGGTACGCGCCCCATTTCTATTCCTCCATATCATATGGCTCCGGCAGAATTAAGAGAGATTAAGGCTCAAATCCAAGAGTTTCTTGATAAAGGATTTCTCCGTCCTAGTGCTTTCTAGTGGGGTGCCCCAGTTTTGTTTGTTAAGAAAAATGATGGTAGTATGAGGATGTGTATAAACTATCGTCAATTGAACAAGGTCACCATTCGGAACAAATATCCGCTGCCTCGAATAGATGATCTTTTTGACCAATTGCAAGGCCCCATCAATTTTCTCTAAAATTGATATAAGGCCTGGTTATCATCAATTAAAAATTAGGCCTGAGGATGTGCCCAAGATGGCGTTTAAAACCCGCTATGGGCACTACGAGTTTCTAGTTATGTCTTTTGGTTTGACTAACGCGCCTGCATCCTTTATGAGTTTGATGAATGGTGTGTTCAAACCATTTCTTTATTCGTTTGTTATAGTCTTTATTGATGATATTTCGGTCTATTCAAAAAGTGAGGAGGAGCATGCCGACCATCTTCGTATTATTCTGGGTGTTCTTGGGAAACAAATGTTGTATGCAAAATTTTCTAAGTGTGAATTTTGGTTGACTTCGGTTGCGTTTTAGGACATGTAGTTTAGAAAGAATGGGTAATGGTAGATCCTCAAAAGATTGAGGCGGTTAAGAATTAGGTTTGGCCAAGTTTTGTGACTGAAGTTAGGAGTTTTGTGGGGCTCGCTAGCTACTACCGTCGATTTGTGAAGAACTTTGCTTATATTGCCACTCACTTGACAAATTTGACCAAAAAGGAGATACAATTTGAATGGACTGGGAAATCTGAGGAAAGCTTTCAAAAGCTCAAGACTCTTTTGACCACCTCACTTATTCTAGCTTTACTGGTGGAAGGTAAGGATTTTATAGTTTATTGTGATGCTTCACATTCTGGTTTAGGGGCTGTGTTGATGCAGGATAAGAATGTTATAGCTTATGTGTCGCGTCAATTGAAGGTGTATGAGAGGAATTACCCAACACATTATTTGGAGTTGGCAGCGATAGTGTTTGCTTTTAAGATCTGGCAACATTATCTGTATGGTGTTAAGTGTAACGTATTTACTGATCATCGTAATTTGCAGCATGTGTTCACTCAAAAGGATCTGAATTTGAGACAGCGAGGGTGGATGGAGTTACTCAAGGATTATGATGTGACCATTCAATACCATCTGGGTAAGCCTAATATGGTGGCAGATGCTTTGAGTCGAAAAATGGTGAGTATGGTAGTTTAGCTTGCTTGAGTAAGGAAATTCAGACCTTGGAGTCTAAGTTCATGCAATTTGACATCTCAGAAATAGGTGGGGTGCTAGCTAGCATTGTAGTTAGGGCCACGTTTATTGAAGAGATCAAGGCTAAACAATTTGAGGATGAAAATTTGAATGAGCTTAAGAAGAAGACTGCGATTGGTAAGGCACAAGAGATCATTCTTGATGAGGAGGGTGTGCTCAATTTTAAAAGAAGAGTCTGTGTTCTTAGAGTTGATGACTTGATTCAGAAATTATTGACAGAATCCCATGGTTCGCGATATTCCATCCATCCGGGTGTGACCAAGATGTACCAAGATTTGAAGCGAATTTATTGGTGGTCGTGCATGAAGAAGGATATAGCGGAGTTTGTGGCTAAGTGTCAAAATTGGCAACAAGTGAAGTATGAACACCAAAGGCCTGCAGGTTTGCTTCAAAGAATGTCAATTCCAGAATGGAAGTGGGAGATGATAGTCATGGATTTTATGGTTGGTCTTCCCAAGACTTTGGGAAAGTTTGATTATATTTGGGTAGTAGTTGATAGATTGACTAAGTAAGCCCATTTTATTTCGGTAAGAATAGATTATAATACTGAACAATTGGCTAAAGTTTATGTGAAATAGATAGTGAGGTTGCATGGGGTTCCCCTTTCTATCATCTCAGACCGTGGTACCCAATTCACATTCAAGTTTTTGAGGAAGTTACATGATGAATTAGGCACACAACTCACTTTTAGTACAGCCTTCCATCCACAGACAGACGGGCAGATAGAGATGACTATTCAAGTGTTAGAAGACATGTTGAGGGCATGTGTGATTGATTTTGGAGGGCATTGGGATAAATTCATACCTTTGTGTGAGTTCTCCTATAATAATAGTTATCACTCCAGAATTGATATGGCACCATTTGAGGCACTTTATGGGAGGGGATGTAGATCACCCATATGATGGTTCGTGGCTGGAGATGTGAAACTTTTGGGGGTTGATTTAGTGAAGGATGCTCAAGATAATGTGAGGAGTATTCAAGCTAAGCTCTTAGCCTCCCAAAGTAGACAGAAGAAGTATGCAGACCATAAGGTAAGAGATATGACATTTCAGACTGGTGAGAATGTTCTTTTTAAGGTATCACGAGATTTAGCAAGAAGGGCAAGCTAAGTCCGCAATACATTGGTCTCTTTGAGGTTCTTAAATGTATAGGGCCCGTGGCCTATAGATTGACTTTACCTCTTAACCTATTGGGAGTTCATCTGGTATTTCATGTGTCCATGTTGAAGAGATATCATGGTGACGGGGATTACATCATTAAGTGAGACTCAATTGTATTAGACAAAGACCTACAATATGAAGAGGAATCAATTGCAATTCTTGATCGTGATGTGCGTAAGCTGAGGACCAAGGAGATCAAGTTCGTGAAATTCCAATGGAAGCATCAACCAATTGAGGAAGCTACTTGGGAAACCGAGAAGGACATGCGAGACAAGTATCCCCAATTGTTCGTCGATTCAGGTACTACTCCATTCTTTCTTTACCCTGCTTTTTCTAAGTTTGTCACTCGGGGACGAGTGATGGGTAAATTGGTATCTATTGTAACGACCAGGTTCCGTCGTTATTGAAAAGCTAACGGGGAAAAAATTTGAGCCGAAAAACTTTTTCGTAGTAGCTGGAGATTTCCCAACCTAGTCTAGATTTGGACGAAATTGGAGTCTGTGAGGCCTAGGGAAATCTGGTAGCAATTGGGTGATCTAATTATGATTTTGATTACATGAGTAGATAGTTAAGGCGTTAAGGAATCCGTAAGACTTTACTGAATTGAATTCGGGTGAGTAGAACTCCAAAAACTGATCTTGGTGTGAACGGGTAATTTCTAAGTGTCGTTGGTTGAAGGTGTGTTGTGAAATGAGGTCTTGGAATTATTAAATTAGCTCATTGCTTCGTGCAAGCCGCTTTGACGGGGATTTCTGTTGCCAGGGCAGGGCCGCTGTAGCGGGCGAGTGCCGCTATGGCGGGGCAGACGCGACTTAAAGTCAGAAATAAACTCCAAAAATGTTTTATTCTGTAATTTTTGAACTTGAGAGCTAAGGAACGAACCCATGAGACTTCTTAACCGTTTTCCACCATTCTTGAGGCTAAATGTTAGGTTTTAACTCCCTAAATCCATTTTTCGATCCATAGAACGTAATCTAATGGGTAATTATCGATGGAGGAGGGTTTTGATCTGTAAATTATGGTGGAAACAACCCTAATTGGGATATTAATTATTTGTAGACCAAGAACAAGCGGAACGAATCCGGAAAGGAAAGAATCAAGTTTCCTAAGGAATTCAAGCTTTGTTTGAGGTAGGTAATGGTTGTAATTCTATGATTGTGTGATGTATGTTTATTTTTGCTTCATTATGATACATGTATGTATGCGAATGTTGCATTATTGATCACATTAATTGTAAATGAGGATAGATGAATGATGAATGTCATGAATCATGACTTGAATGTATGATTATGAGAATGTACTTTGTGATTGTGATTGTGACTTGTTGAATGGATCGGGTGTTGTGTTCCGACACACTAACTTGGATCGGTTGCCACGTCCGGCATAATTATGGGATCGGTTGCCACGTTTCGAAATAATCATTAGATCAGGAACCACGTTCTGGTATGCTAACAGTTTGGGTTTGGGTTTGGGTTCCATGAGACGACCAATGACTTGATATAACTGTGATATTTGAGAACTCTGAAACTGTTCGTTGTTTGTAAATGTTGATGATATTGTATATATTTGGTGTATGCATGTTATTATTATGTTGACTTATATATGTTAAACTTAGTGGGATAGCCGTGTGATCCTACCAGTACACTGTGATTGTGTACTGATACTGCATTTGCTCTTTCTTTGCTTTCTTTGTTGAGTACAAGGCATCTTCAGGCGGCTATTGACAGACCTCGCTTAGAAGATCAGTGATCATTCGAATTCAAGGGTGAGTCAGTTCTTCCAGGCTGCCATGAGTTCTCTTTCTGTCTATGTCCACATTTCGGACTTAGATTTTCTAGTTAGTTGTTAGTACATTAGTTTGGGGTTGTAACCCTTCTTGCTTAGACTTTTGGTTCATTGTTAGAGTTTTCGTGCATTGACTTTCAGGTTCTAGGCGTATTTTTCCGCATTGTTTAGTTGTTAGATCATTTGGAAGTTTATGGGAACTTTAGTTTTAGCTATTTAACTTGCTTCCGTAACTTAAATGCCATAGTATTTTGGTTGAGTTGTTAGTTTGGATTGTAGTAATGGTTCTCCCACCGGAGGGTTAGTGTGGGTGCCAATCACGATGGTCTGAATCGTGACAGGTAGTGATAAGTTCATCGTACATTCTACCCTCCCTAGACCTCACTTGTGGAATTTCACTAGCTATAGTATTGTTGTATTCACTAATTACTTGATAAGTAAACTAGTTGAAATATATCATGTGCATAAACACATCTATACTAGATATAAAGAAGGGATTTAATGGCATATTTCATTTAGTTTTTGGATCCAAACTGATCGGATCTCATCATCTCTCAAGTCTCTGTTCTTTATGGGTGCTTGAATTTTCACTTTATTTTATGTAGTAAATATTTAATGAAACATGAATTTCAATCTTTTTCTTAGTTGAAAATGTTCTTTGCATATAATATACACGAGGAGCTTGAATATTATAACTTATAATATATTTGAACTTGTTTTCTCTACCAGAGTAAATGGAGTAACTAATACGAAAAAAATAAGCTCAGAAAGTGATACGACCTCCGCATAGTTTGAGGGGATAAATAATATTTTTAAAAAAAATGTTCAGAGGGTGATAGAACTCTCACATAATTTAGATACGTAACTGATAATTTCACCATAATTTTAAGTGATTTATTTTTTGCTTATTCCTAAATAATTTAAAATAGATGTAGTAATTTTCCCTCTCTCTTTCTTTTTGGGGATGGGGGTTGGGGGGCGAGGATGGAGGGGAATATTGGAGAAGGATATATATAAGCACAATTTTGTCCAAAGAACTTCATATGAAAAGGACACAAATTTATTATATTGCACATGCATGGGGAACAATTGTTGCTATCTCAATGTGACATAACTCATGGACCCTTTTTGCGTTTTCATTTTCATCAATGTTTAATACTAGTGTCTTCATATTCAAGTGGCATATGCCTTTTTTTCTTTTTACCCCTTATCGAAAGTGCATATGAACAGTGGGTTCCTTACATACTATTTTCTTTTTGGTATAGCAGAAATAACAATAATATATTCAGTGTAACTTTATTAGGTAGGTTTATAGATATATATAAACAATATCTTTATTTTGTGTAAGGTTCGTAGATTGTTCATAGATTATTTTCGACAGATTTTTAGCTCAAGAAAGACGTTTTCAAAAATAAATTAAACAAATACAAGAACAAAAATTATGATAAAAATATTATAGAAAAGAAAAATATTGATAACAAAAATAACTCAAGTAACATTAAGTGGGAAAGATGTCCATTCAAACCCACTTCCTTAAAAAATTGCATTCTGTATATGGAGTCAAATTTATGTTTTGAATATATATTATAATTATTGAACCCTCTTAGTTCAAATCCTAAACATAGTTCAATAACGTTACAACATAAAGGTCGATCAAGTTTATTTCCTTTTGACCTAACCCTCAAAGAAGAGATTGAATATAAAAATGTAAGGGTTATGCTAAATGGCCAAAAAATTTGGTCAGAAATTTTAAAAGTCTATAATATCTTTTTTATTTTAAAATAAATTGATCTTTTTTCCATTTTTAATTAAAAGACATTAAAGTTAAAGGAAAAAAATGTTCAAAAAGGTAAAATAACATAGTGTGAAAATATGTTATTTTACCATTCTGGCCAAATTTTCTGGCTAAAAGAATTTTTCCAAAATGTAAATTGCTTAAAGGAAAATAAAGAACAAGAAAAGAGAAGGCTAAGAGACTTCTCCTATTGAAACTTTAAGAGAAAAGAGAATGAGGTGATTTGGAGAGAGTTCTAATCCTGTTGTTTTTCTAAGAGCACTTTTTTATAAACCAAAAATATAATCATTCGTCGAAATGTGGAATAACTATATATACTAACTCTAAAAAAACTATCTAAAAGCACGTGTTTGAGCTCTGACATTGAGTTCTAGGCTTATTAGGATAGGTTGACACTAGGCTCGAGACTGACTGTTGATCTACCTAAGGTTCATTGTAAGGGTGACACAATTGTAATTATTGAACTTTTGGGACCAGGAAAACTTTTGGATATATATTATAATTATTGAACCCTCTTAGTCCAAATCCTAAACATAGTTCAATGACGTTACAACATAAAGGTCGATCAAGTTTATTTCCTTTTGACCTAACCCTCAAAGAAGAGATTGAATACAAGAACGTAAATTGCTTAAAGAATAAGAAAAGAGAAGGTCGAGAGACTTCTCCTATTGAAACTTTAAGAGAAAAGAAAATGAGGTGATTTGAAGAGAGTTCTAATCCTTTGATTTTTCTAAGAGCACTTTTTTTATAAACCAAAAATATAATTATTCGTTCAAATGTGGAATAACTATATACACCAACTCTAAAAAAAAAAAACTATCTAAAAGCACGTGTTTGAGCTCTGACATTGAGTTCTAGGCTTATTAGAATAGGTTGACACTAGGCCTGAGGCTGACTGTTGATCTACCTGAGGTTCATTGTAAGGGTGACACAATTGTAAAAATGGTTTTTTTTTTAGGAGGTGTACGACAAGCTATCCTGTAAAATGATTTGTTTTTTCCATAATATGATGAAAAAATATATCTCAAAATATTAATTAAAATTAAAAATAGCAAGTATTTCCTCAATAAAAAGTTATCCCTTCTACATTCACTTTTCAATTAATCACCAACAAAAGTAAATTAATGTAGTTTAGTAAATAAAGTGGTGCATAAATCTTTTCCATCAATCACGCCCCATTGAGCACAAATAATACCTTGCCATATTTTGATTAACTTTTTATTTTTATATATAAAAAATGAAAAGAGTCATACAGTCAATAACAATAAATATTTAAATATTATTTGATTATCATAGAAAAAAAGTTATCCCAGTAAAAAATATTTTATTTTTAATGTTATAAAAACTAAAGAAAAAAATATTTAAATTGAAAATCTAAAAAAATATTCATATTTCAATAATTAAAATTAAAGAAAGATAATAAATAATTAATAAATTTATAAGTAAATATATATTAAAAAAATCTCTGAAGCACAATTTTAAAATTACTTAAAAATTAAATTCTTTTAAGATTGATTGAAGAAATCTATAATTATAGTTTGTTTGGTAAATTCCACTTTTAGTGGTCATATAATGCTTGAATTGACGAAAAGTTGTGTCCAAACTTTTAGCAAAAAAGATATTCAATTAACTTTTTCTTGAATGGAATTTATGTGCTTAATAGTTGAATTTTCTATCTTAGTCCAAGTAATAAGGTCTTTTAATTTATTCATAATAATAATGACAACACTAATATATTCAGTGTAATTGAGTAGAAAAAAAATGTGTGAACCTTATTGATCAATTAGTTGAATTAATTATTATTTTGGATTATGATATCCATCTAACTTGATTAGTCCATCTTATGATCTAATTGTCTTTGACTTTCCTTACACCATCAAAATCACAAAAAGTTACTTTTTTGCAAATTAAAAGCCAAAAATTAATTATTTTCTGTTTTCACATCAGAATGTACCATTTATTTATTTTTTGGCATTTAGTCCTCTCTTTTCATTTCAATCTGACTAAGATACAAGATGAGTAACAATTTTCTTTTGGCCACTTACGATTTTAATAGAGTAAAATAACTCTATAAGATTTTAGGTATTTTATTTAAAAGTTTTTTGAGTGTGTTTTTTTTAAAAAAAAATTATTCTCAGACAACAAGAATCATATAACATATGAGTTGTCTATAAATCCCCTAAACTTCAGATTCAAAAAGTGGTACAATTGATAAACTTGAGAGTTAAGTAAAGTGAAGATTCATTTACCAACAGAGTTACGGTAGAGTGGTAAGTACTCCTTCATTCTTAATCAGGGGTTTTGGGTTCGAGTCTTTCCAAATTTTTTGGCAAAAATTCAAATTTAGTCAGGCTCTAATACAAATATCAAACACCGAATTGAAAACCAAAAATAAAAGTAAAGATCCATTTGGAAATATGTATATTGAAAAAGGCTACACAAAAAATATATTATGAAAGCAAGGGGAAGATACATGAAGGTGTTGTTCGGTAGAATTTATTGAGAAAATAATACATGCAGTTAATCATTTGTAGTATAATTTTCAGTGTACAACTAATGTACTCCCTCTGTTTCTAATTATTTATCCACTTATCTATTTTTAGTTGTCCCTTCTTAATTATTTATCCACTTTTCCTTTTTTAGTTGTCCTTAATTACTTATTCATTTTGACAAATCAAGAAAGAACAATTTTTTTCACTTATTATACCCTCAATTAGTTATTTTGAAAAAGGTAGAACTTCTTGAAAATCTTAAGTTTTTAATTTATCTACTTCATAATTAATAGGGGTAAAATGATAAACTCACTATGTCAATCATTGATTTCTTAATATGTGTGTCAATTCAAAAATAGACAAATCATTAAGGACAGAGGAAGTATGTATTAGCTAATTAAATAGTGAATAGAAAATAATTTCATCATAATTAATTCCAATATTACTAATCTAAAAAATTTTAATACGCTATATTCAATACTATATTTGTACACTACCAAATAACCTGATAAATACAAGACAAGCTCACTTTTTTGATCCATGATTGACAAGTACTAGTAATTGGTAACATATTAAAATAATAATTAATTTGCTATAGGTTAAACTAATTACTGATACCGACATACCGTAACTTCAAACTTATTTATGAAAAATATTTTTTGTAAAAAAATAAGTTCTTTAATTAAATATGAGGAAAATATTTTTCCTAATAAAAGTAGGAAAAACAAGTTTAACAAATGATATTTCATATTGATTGTGTTCTCCTCACCCTTCAATACACCTTATCTAGTGTGTGGTTATTTCAAAAGATTGAAAACATCGTAAGGAATTCATTTATGAAATATAAGGCTATTTGGAGAAGATTCGAGGTGGCTTGTGCTAAAGAATTTCAATTATAGCCAATATCTTACGCACTATTTCTGAATTAGCCACTTCTCTTAGTATCAATTTTTAATTATATTTTAAATAAAACTTTTTCAGCTTGTATTTCTCTCTTTTTTTTTCTTCTTCATCTTCCTGGTTCTAGCTAATTTACTATTTACTAAAATCAAAATTAATATAT
>JAJOOR010022558.1:0-31277 GCA_036250505.1 Solanum acaule | reverse complement strand
TTTGATACGGTTGCTCTAAAATTTGGGTTAGACCCATTTCCCACTCAATTTGACCCTCTAAACAAGAATATGAAGTCGGATTTTCGAAAAACGAAACGGATTTTTTTAGATATAGCTAAACAAGTTTCCGGTAACTTCCGAAGCACATTTTTAAGAACTTTTTGGGTCATTTCAGATAAACTCCATAATTTAATTGATTATATATTATATAGTTTGTAAGGGTCTTGCATGAAATATTTGCAAGTCAAATATCAACTACAAGTTTCTATTTTATCTCACTCTCACGTGGAAATGAGCTGCAATATGACATTGTAATTATTTTTAACAGTGACTACCATATATAATAATAATTTCTTGACATAACAATATTTATTATCTCCATTCAAATATTAATAATTGATAAAACTTTTATACAAATAAATACATATATAAATATATTGCAACTAAGAACTTTTCCATAAATAACTAACATATTTTAAAGGAAAAATATATATGTATATATTTTTTATATTTCAATTAAAATACGATGTTGTCAATCATGCATGATGTTATACTGAAATTCTCAAATTTAGGCTTGTAAGCTTTTTATATGGGGAAAAGAATGACAAATGTTAACACTTGAGGTATTATAGTATCAATTCATAGAATTCTTTTCCATCTCAAGTATGTGAATAATAAATCAACCCATTTCCTAACGGAATATCTCTTTCGTGCACATCTAGGCAAATAGATCTGAACCATAATCTCTCTTTCGAGCAAACCATAGAAATCTAACCTAAATAATGCATTAAACTAATTACCCACTACAATTGACCTCTTTCGATCATCAATAGAAGATCGAAAATAAAATTAAGTTGGCAACCTTAGCCCATGAATGTTAATTAGCCTAAATGTATGAATGGATCAGCAACAAAAAAGAGCAAAACATACTACTGACTACATTAAATCAACACCCAACCCCATAATTCCTCCTCTAGACTTGGGATTTTTGCCACACATAACAAAAGTAAAGAAATTATACCTATCAAGATAGCAGTCTTGAATGTGATGAAATTAAGTCATTATAATCAAAACTCACTTTAATTTAACTTCCAATTGTCAATTGAAAGAGTAAAATTGAAAAACTAAAACAAAAGAAGTTTTTCACAAGGTAAAAAGTCTCATACAAAAACTCTCATAAATTCATCCCCAAAAAGAACTCTAAATTTTCTGAATCCTTTTGGCTATTTATAGTTTTCCAAAATTTAGCCCAAAATTCACTTCGTGACCAACTCGAAGACATTAGTAGAGCTAACCAAACATGATCGCCATATCACTGTCCATTTCTCAACTCATCTTTCATTTGCTTCAGGCCTTAGGTGTTTGAAACCCAGTTGGTGAACTCGTTCGATGTTGCCATTCACATTCCGTGGATCACCGATTACCACCTTTGTTCTTGTTTTAAGCCTTCATTTTTCATCCAAGTCATGTCACCTTCAATGATGGTCAGCTTGTTTTCCCTTCATTTTAGCGAGTCGCTATTTCACTTTTTGTTCGATGACCTGCCTCGATTGTCTTCAATTGTAAGCACTGTAACTTTGGGCGAGGTTCGGCCATTTGGGTGATCTGTACTTTTGGTTAGGCGACTACTAGTTTGGAGTTTATACTTATTTCAATGCTTTGAGCATTTCTTTTATGTCTTTATCCTAGCGTTGTCCTTTAGCATTCATAGTTGTAAATAATAAAGATATCATCAAAATTGGACATAATTAGGCATTGAGGACACTAATTGTTGAACTAAAAAGGCCTCAAATGAGTGTAAATCTACCACTCATCAACACCCATAATGTCACATCCATGGTACCTCCTAGGCGTACCATGGCGTATATGACCCTGAGAGGCCCCATACATGCCACTTAGCATTCATAACATAAGAAATAGAACAAAGAGATAAAGAACAACATTTCAAGTCCAAATCATATTTAGAAAAGTAAAACATAAGTCTAAACACTTGTGTCATTAGCCATCTAATACATAAGAATGAAATTTTTCCTAGCCCATACATCATGTCCAAAATTGAAAGTAAGAAAGAAAATTGAAAACAATGAAAATCCATCCTGGAAGCATAAGGACTCACCAAATCTCAAAATCTCTCAAATCAACCTGTAGCCACGAAACTGAGAACCCTGACTGTTGGACCCTACATTTGGGGAAATGTAGGCAAGAATATGTGTTAGTACAAAATATGTACCAAGTATGATAGCCATGCATATAAACATTTAAATCATGCTAAAATAGGACATTTCATGACATGCAATGACAAAGCTAAAACATTGTATAAAAAGGGTTAGAAAACATAAGTCATAAAATATGGTCAATGCAAGCTAGCATCTTTAAAACAACTGAGCACATGTGAGATACTTCTTGAAGTAACCTTAGTTCATTATTATTGTGGGAAGTAATCTTAACCAACATAGAGACCATGTGAGCTATAACATGATCCCCCGATGTCTCCCACACCAAAAAGGGTTGCCATACTTACCAAGGTAAGGACCATGAACTTCTAGCTTAGGTGAATCCACTAGCTAATGTTTATCTAGACAATCATCCTATGGGGGCACATAGGTAAGGGATAAGGAGATTGCTTCTAGGAACCCGACCCCTATTGATGTTTGCGTAATCAAGACACAACTTCCAATGCAAGTGTCTACGATCCTACAATAGTAAAGTAACCCAACCAAGGGTTCGGGTCGAGCCCCAAGGGAGTGGGCTTGACAATTAATAGAAAAATAAAATTTAGTTCTAATTAGTCATACCTAGAAACATTTTCTCATATAAACATGCTAAATCTAAGGGGTGACACAAGCATCAATTATAAATGGGGATTTGTCACAAGTAAACAAAAACAACAAAAATGCAAAGAGTACTAATCAAGGAGACATGATTCTTGGGATGTGATAGGAATACGGGTTAGACTAAACTATTTGGTACATGCTTTTGATAGTAAATCTGTTGTATATTGTTTACTAGGCTAGACTATAATGGGGGTAAATTCTCTCTCGAGCAACTTACCCCGAATCAAATAGGTTCCTCTCGGACACCCACTTGCTGCATGAAGAACAACCTCCGCCTTAGCCCACTCACTCTCTCCAGTTGAGTGTGTGGGAGAAGGACTAGGGTACACCCTCTCGAGCTAAAACTCATGTTGACACACTCCCACCAGCTATCAATTTAGTAGTCTTAGATTTATGACCTCTCTCTCGAGCAAGCCGAAAACACAAAGGTGAAATCGTATTTGCAACTACAATTTCATTAAGTTCCACCACAACTACTAAACGAAATCACATCTCAACAACAAATAAATCATCAACAAGCAAGATCCAACAGATAATCTAACCCATATTCACAAAATCACACCCCAAGAATTGTGGTTTAAGCTAGACATGTAAAAGAGATAGAAATTTAAACCAACATGAGTTTGCATTCAAATGGGTATGAAGATTTAATTCTCAAAACAAGCTAGGAGTGTAGATTCCACAAGAACCAAGTCCAAATTCTTGGAGTTGAAACCTTTTGAATCTTCAAGTTTTTCAAAACCCTCTCCCAACTTAGAGCTCAAAAGTCTATGTTAAAAATTCTATATTTAAAATCTGATAATAAGCTACAACTCTCAACGAGTATTTATAGTTTTCAAAAATCTGTGTTGCAGCGGATCATTCGGTGCCATTATATAAGGTCGCCGATCAACTCGGCGATCCGCCCTTTGGTTGGTTTCATCGCCGTCTTGCTCTATCCTTCAGCATTATCGTGTTTTGGATCATTGGGCGACATAGTACTGCTTCGTAGATATGCTCGGCGACACACCGACTGCTATTTTCACCGCCGATTTGATCCTTTCCTTCAGGGTTCAGCACACTGGAACAAAAGGCGAGGATAAGACCTTTTGGCGACTCGCCGAACGGGTTCGGCGATTCTCAGATCTTTATTTTTTCGTTCTTTCAGCTTCCTTTGTTCCTTTTTCCTAAGTAGTGTACATGCTTTCCCTCAAACTCCAAATACCTGAAAATTAAGGGTTTTCATCAAATACTGAGACAAAATATGCATTTGAGGACACTAATTGTATCAAAATATAGACCTAAATGAGTCCAATTTGTGGACTCATCAAAACCCCCAACTTAAAGTTTTGCTTATCGTCAAGCAAACTCAAGCTCAACCGTTCAAAGAGGAGGTCTCAAACAGTGCTACACAAGACTCAATCATGAATGCACACAATAAGACTCAAGTT
Organism: Solanum acaule; assembly: GCA_036250505.1. Classification (NCBI taxonomy): domain Eukaryota; kingdom Viridiplantae; phylum Streptophyta; class Magnoliopsida; order Solanales; family Solanaceae; genus Solanum; species Solanum acaule. Next base: position 27,013 of record JAJOOR010022558.1, on the reverse strand, counting down.
ACTTATGCAAAGATCAAATGTGCATTCAAAGATTCAAGTTGTGACTGACCAATATCAAAGAATCTCTTGGTCACAATACTTGCTTCAAATGCAAGTTCAAGCTCAACCAAAGTGTTCAAATTCCCTCACACAAGGAATGATTCCAATTTCACACACAAAGGTTTAATCATTTAAAGTTTCGAAATCAAATGCAACACTCACTCTCACAAGGAAGAACACAATGCATGCTTTCACCCATAGGTTTGCCCGTATTTTCCGATCAACATTTGTTTTAGCTCACTCAGGATAAAAAAGGTCTTTCAAGGCTTGTATTGGGGCTGAGTGCAAAGGGATGGTCATTTAGGCTCAGTGACTTTCATCCTCATGAAATGTGGTGCTCACAACACTTCCTTTCCTTTTCCTTCATCATTCTCTTTAGTGCTCAGAAGTCATCTTATTATTCACCTTCCACAGATTGTTTGGAAACCCCATTTCTTTTGTACTTTATTCCATAATTTTTTTAGGGGTTCCATTTTTCTCAAAACCATGGGTAAGAGGGACTTTTTTGCACTTCTTGATTTACCTTTCTTTTGACAACACCCCCAACTTAGGCTATTGGCCTAAGTTGGCTATTCAAACTAACGACAACTTCATGAGGATTATGGGTAATGGATAAAGAAAGGTTATGATTTCATCAAGTTTCTTCCAAAGAAAGGTAAGGCTCAAGGGGTGTTCAAGAGAGGTTCACACACTCACAAGGTTGGTCTCAAAAGAGATATTTGTCAAATTGGCTCACACTCTTTAAAGTTACCTAATATCATATCAAGAGATATCCTTACTTAGTCGATCGGACCAACGGGGAAAATTCTAGGATCTGTCATGCATGTTTCAAAGTAAGCTCATCACGCTAGGCATTGACACTACAATCAAACAAGACTCCACAGTTTCGCTAGTGTCCAATGATCATTAGAAGAGATTCAATTCGATACTAGGCTAGTCATAACGAGATGCAAAGAGTTCACATATTGTCTATGGAACTTCATTTGGCCTCTTTGTAGCCGCACATTCATGTTCGTTCGATCATAAGCACTATTCAAGTCATCGGTATTGATCAGAACCAAGACTTATATTTTTACAAAAGAACAACCACATTCAACACAAGAGAGGTGGCAAAAATTTCCGGACAAGTCAAAATCATTTTGCAATTTAAAATAAAAGGAGCCACAAGCTCAAACATTGACAGAAAGCAATATTAACACAATAATAGCTCACAACCCAAAATATAAAATCAGAATAAATATGCACAATGGTGGGCCTCACCCCACCACAAACAAAAATCATTTGTCCCCAAATGCGAATAAAAGTATCCAAAATTTAGAATAAAGAAAGACAGAGAAGGAGGTAGAGAAAAATCCTGTCTAAGCAGTCTCTCCATCTGTTGGGGCCTCAGTGCCTGGTGTAGTAGTATGACATGGGCATTAGTACCCGGAGTCACCTCAGAGGGAATAGCTTGGCACTAGGGGCTGCTGTGGACGTCTCAATCGGCGATGTCTGAATCACCGACTGCACAATCGTCCTCACAAGATCTGACAAATCTCTAAATATGCTCTGCTCTCGGCTCTCCATCATCTCCTCCTCATGTACTGCTATCTGCTCCTCGTCGGTCTCTGCATCCGACTCCTCATATGATGTGCCACCCCTCTGTAAATCTCTGGTGGCAGACGGAGAAATCCCCGAGGTCTCAGATGCATCCTCGTCATCTGCACCCCGCATCAATGAGGTGAAGTCAATAGACTTCAAATAGTCTATGTCCTCTATCAAATCTGCAACTTCGGCTTTCAAAGCCAAAACCTCGGATGTCTCTCCCTATCTGCTCTCACAAGCAGTGACTCTAGTAGCCAGATCATCAACAGAGGCCCTAAGGGGAGTCAGTGCAGCCAAGATAGCACTATCGATCATCCCTTGAATGGATCTCCCCAAATGAGTCGCTCTCACATCTACTGAATAGGCCAGCTGTCCCATCTTCAAGATCATGGCCTAAGTAATACTGGTAGGTTGGGAGGAGGACGAAGCACCTGGGACCTATGAAGAAGAGGAAAGAGCGGTTGTACCCGAAGGCTCAGAGGCCGAAGTAGGCGAGGATGCCTTTGCTGGTAACAAGTCAACATCAACTTCCAGAGAAATATCTTTCAGAGCTGCTCTCTTCTTGTCAACCTCTTCTCGTGTGAACTCAGCCACAATATGCCGAATGTCAGTGTAGGAAGACGGGGTGACCTCAATATCCCTCGTAGTGTCCCGAGGTACTCCAGTACGCTGGCACAACTCCGTGATCAAGACTGGGAATGGTAGAGAAATCAGCTTCTGCTTGGCCCTTATGGCTATCTCTTGTGAATTCAGCAGCCCCAGATCGGTGCACCTCCTGGACATGATAGAACCAAGGCAAGCTGCCTTAGGATGGCGCAAAATGGACTTATCTGTGATGGCATGATGGTGCTGCTGATGAAACCAAACTAGAACCTGGCAGCGATGTTCAAGTCCCTCTTCCCAATAGGTGTCCCTGCATCCATCCACCTCGGGGTGGTGTCAGAAATCAGAGGAGCCAGCCAACCCTTTAGGTCATCTAGGGATTGGACAATAGGTAATCCTTTGTAAGGAAGTGCAGAGAGCAGTGGTCTACCCAATATTGTGTTAATATACTCACTGTGGAACTCAACTTCCTTGCCTATGACCATGACTGACATTGCCGGTCTAAACTTACTTGCCTTCTTCTTGTTCTTGGGAACCAACTCCCCATAAGCTATGTAAAATTCCCTAACCCAAGAAGGAATGTAAGGGCCTCGGGACCTTGTGAACTGCTTAAACTCATGGTATCGGAGGGTGTCAATCATATCGGGATGTTTGCCTTTTTGTCCCTCTGTAGATAATAGCTTCTCCTCTAGGATGGTCCGTACTCCCTCACCTTTCAGTCAGTTTAGTAGTCTAGGAGGAGGAACGATAGGGAGTGCAGGGGCCACTGGAGGTGTCTGCGCTGGCATGGAGTCGGTTGCCGGAGAAGTGGCAGCTGAGGGATTATTGGTGGATGTGGACTGAGATCTAGCCCGGAGTTTATCCCTTCGATTTATCAGAGGCTGCACATCTTCTGGTTCTGAAAAATTAGCCTGGGTTTCAATAGATACTCCTTTTCTAGCTTTATATTTCTTCCTTTTTCCTTTATCTCATGGTAGGAGTTCTTCTCCTTTCCTCTTTGGAGGATTTGACCCCCCCTCATTTATGCTTATGCCCTGTGCTTTCTTCTGAGGTTGTGTGGTTAGATTTATGCGTACCATATCTGCAAGAGATGGAGACAAATTAAGAGAAAATTCAAACATAAACACATAAAATCTATTGCAGACAGGCTTGCCGATCCATTCAGCGAGTCGCCGAACCACTTTGGTGAGCTAAGTCGGGCTCGCCGAAGGGATTGGCTTAAAAATTATAGCAAGTCGGCGATGGGAAGGCCCTTTTGGCGAATCATAAACTACTGTCGGCAATCATGGGTTTGTCCGTCGAAAGTTACAGTGCAACAGAGGTTCGTGGGAGCATACAAAGGGCGATCAAGAGTACCTTCGGTGAGTCGCTTAGTGCTTTCGGCGACTAAAGGCTTCTTGCCGAAAGTTACAGACTCAAACAACACATAAAGCATGAATTTAAACGTGAGATTGGGTCGTTAGGTGAACCACCAAGTGGTTCGGCGAGCTCGACCCATCTCTCTAAACAGCCCAACGTGCCTATTTCCAACCTACCTTCTCGAAGTCAACCCCGCAACCCTCGAAAACAAAATCAAAGTATGCACTAATGGAATTCAAACAAGACCCGTACTACCCAACACCGCGGGATACTCAAATTTTTCCTGATTTTGCCAAATTTGGCCATTTGACGATGTTTGCTCTTAAGAGTGGTGCTACCTGCTCTATCATTTAGTAGTTTTCGCCATTTCACACGAACATGGGCTACTCAGACTTCACCTAATCAATCTAAACAACACACAACCACAACCCAATATAATTTCATTCATTTAAAAGCACAAAAATTACGGTCATTTGACGATCAAAATAATACGGGCAAGATTTTTAAATTAAAATTGGCATTTAAGCATTCTAATTCTATCAGAGAGGCCCAACACACAACAATACGATACGATCATTGAAAATGAGTACAAATTTTTTGAACGTAATCTCGAGATCAGAAACCAACCTTAAATGCCAATAGAAACACGATTGAAAAGCTAGGCAACAAAGAAAACCTCGTTCTGAGCACCATAAAACAACTAAAAGACTAATGGAATATAAAAATACTGAAGATAATACCTTGGTGTGAGTTTGTGAAGTTTAAAAGCGAAGGAAAGTGACAGATTTCAAATTCTAAGTCTTTTGGCCATTATAAACCGTCCAATTTGCGTCCGTTCGGCGACGTTAGTGGCACTTGCCAATCCACTTGGCGGCACGTCGACTGGTCACTGGGCTCGCCGAGTTTTACAGGACCTTCAGTCAAAGTGAGGGTCCAAACGGCGGTCCTCATTGGGCACGCCGACTGAACTTTTTCTCGTCAATATGCATTTTCCTAACACTTTCACCATTTAAACCTAAACCACTAACACACCATTATTTCTAAAAGCATACAAAAGTGTTTAAAACCTTGGGTTGCCTCCTAAGAAGCACCTTAGTTAGCGTCGTGGCACGACACAAGTTCTTAGTCACTCTCCATTAGTGGGGTTGGTCCTAGTGTTACTAGGTAACCCCAATAGTTCATTTGAGTGAAGTGGAGGCACTGCATAACTCATGAGTGTCCTGATCAGCTGGATCGATATAGAATGGGAGCTGATCATTTGATTCAACACTTCAATATTCTCCTTCATCTCTTCCAACAGTCGATCTTGTTCGGTGATATTTTGGATAATGATTTTGAGTGTGTCCTCGACACGATTGTTCTCCCTGTCTCTAGAATGTTTTTTCTCATGAGGGGGTATGTATCTCCTTTGGCTGTTGCACTGGTTTTCCACCTATGATATTTTGGTGGCCAACACATTCAACTGAGTTACCAGTGCGGTTAACTTGAAGTCCCTCTTGACTTCTTGACTCGTCTCAGCCGAATTGCTACCATTTCCCTCAGCCATTCTCAGGGTACCTGCCTATATCAACAACTTTAAAGCAAAACAAAACTCAAAATTAAGTTAGTAAACGACGACTAAGAAGAACAATTTTTTTTACTAAACTAAGAATTTTCAAGTAACACCACTCCCCGACAGCGACGCCATTTTAATGTTTATGTAATGAAGACATAACTTCCAATGCAAGTGTTTACAATCGTACAATAGTAAAGTAACCCAACCAAGGGTTGGGGTCGAGTCCCAAGGGAGTGGGCTTTAGAATTAATAGAAAAATAAAATTTATTTCTAATTAGTCATAGTTTGAAACATTTTCGAATATAAACATGTTAAATCTAAGGGATGACGCAAGAGTCAATTATAAATGGGGGTTTGTCACAGGTAAACAAAAACAACAAAAATGCAAAGAGTACAAATCAACGAGACGGAATTTATAGGATGTGATAGGAATATGGGGTAAACTAGACTATTTGGTATATGCTTTTGATAGTAAATATGTTGTATATTTGTGACTAGGCTAGAATATAATGGGGGTAAATTCTCTCTCGAGCAACTTACCCCGAATCAAATGGGATCCTCTCGGACACCCACTTGCTGTATGGAGAAAAGCCTCCGCCTTAGCCCACTCACTCTCTCGAGCTAATGTGTGGGTGAAGGACTAGGGTTCACTCTCTCGAGCTAAGCCTCATGTCGACCTACTCCCACCGACCATCAATTTAATTGTCTTAGTTTTACGACCTCTCTCTCGAGCAAGCCGAAACACAAGGTGAAATCGTATTTGCAACTATAATTTCATTAAGTTCCACCACAACTACTAAAGGAAATCACATCTAAACAACAAATAAATCATCAACAAGCAAGACCCAACATATAATCTAACCCAAATTCACAAAATCACACCCCAAGAATTGAGGTTTTAGCTAGACATGTAAAAGAGATAGAAATTTATACCAATATGAGTTTGCATTCAAATGGGTATGAAGATTTAAGTTTCAAAACATGCTAAGCGTGAAGAATCCACAAGACCCAAGTCCAAATTCTTGGAGTTGAAACACTTTGAATCTTCAAGTTCTTCGAAACCCTCTCCAAACTTAGAACTCAACAGTCTATGTTAAAAATTCTATATTAAAAATCTAATAATAAGCTACAACTCTCAACGAGTATTTATAGTTTTCAAAAATCTGTGCTGTAGATGATCATTTGGCGTTGTTAGTCGAGATCGCCGATAAACTTGGTGATCTGCACTTTGGTAGGTTTCATTACCGTCTTGCTCTATCCTTTAACATCGTCGTGTTTTGGATCTTTGGGCGACATAGTACTACTTCGCAGAACTGCTTGGTGACACACCGACTGCTCCTTTTGATCACCGATTTGATCCTTTCCTGCAGGGTTCAGCACATTGGAACAAAAGGCGAGGATAAGACCTTTTGGCGACTCGCCGAATGGGTTCGGCGATTCTCGGATCTTCATTTCTTTGTTCTTTTAGCTACCTTTGTTCCTTTTTGCTAAGTAGTGTCCATGCTTTCCCTCAAACTCCAAATACTTGAAACTTAAGGGTTTTCATCAAATACTAAGACAAAATATGCATTTGAGGACACTAATTCCATTAAAATATAGCCCTAAATGAGTCTAATTTGTGGACTCATCACCTACTCACGGGAGAGCTTCCATCTCAATATCCTCTTGATGATAATCATATAATAGTCATTTTCTTAATCTTATTATCCATGGAAGGTCACCTCATCTTGCCAAACTAAGCTAGGTTATAAGTCATCCATGGAAAGGTATCATACAATAACCAATCCAATCTAGGTTTCATTAGGATATCTCCTTATCTTTGATTCATTTAGGTGAGAAGTTAGAATCCTTACTAGGTGAGAAAACTTTTCACAATCATACTTCCATGTGTATATGAGAAATCCTTTCCATAACAAAATAACATCATCATCATTGATACTTCACTCTCAAGGCATCCTTAAAACATTTACATAAATTTCATAGTACTTTCATAAACTCTTCATTTATAATCCAAAACCACATCATATATCATCATAATTTAGAAAACAATGGGAATTACGTGGGTTCATGGGGAATATTCATAAAATCATTAGATTAACTCAATTCATGCATGAAAGATCATAGATCAATACACTAAATCAATAATTAAAGGAACCCATATCATAGAAGAAAACCCTAACTCAATTGTGGAATTTTAACTTTGAAAATAGGAGAATTTGGGAACTCCATGAATGGAAGGAATCCATGGATGAAAATTATCATACCTCAATGCCAAAAGCCTGCATTCAATGGAGGAATTGGAGAATTGACTTGAAAACCCTAGCTTGGACTCTTCTTCTTCATGTTTTTTCTAGAGAGAGAAATATTTGGGAGGAAGACTTGTTCTTCTTTTGTAAATTTGAGAGAATGGTTTTCAATTGGTAAATTTTAGAGTTAAAACACTTTTATAGCGGTTATGGTGAAGGGTAAAATGACATAGTATTAGGCTAGACTAATTAGGAAAAGACCCAATTGCCCCTAGGGAAATAACTCCCGACCCAAAAGGATGGCCTAACCAATGTACCATGGTTTGACCGACGGTCCGTCGTCTGGCATTAGAGGGTTGAATTTAAGGCCCTGATCAACGAAACTCATCCACGGACTGTGGACCCAATGATGGTCCATTCGTCCAGGCCGTGGTTCTTTAATTTCTAAGCCACATTGGTCAACCAATCCTTGAACCAAACCTATGGTCTGTGGCTTAGTTCCCGAGCCGTGGTTGGCTTCCATCTAATCCCTTTCTCGAATCCGAGGTGTTACACATAACTTCAACTTTTGCTTGTCCATAAGTAAATCAAGAGCACAATTAGTTCAACAAAGATGTTTACAACAATTCTCGATGAGATCTAACATGCAAGTGTAACTACATGGCTATTCTCATGCAAATGGAACAATCAATCTTGATGAAGAAGCTTCAAATGATGACTAGCTTGCATGAATTCATGCTTAAGCTCACTATGGCTTTCTTTCTAGTGCAAAACCATGTCTCAACAAATGCATTCAAGTGCCGTCACATTAACAATTTCATTCTCTCACAAACCAAATCAATAAGGAAGTTAGGAATAAATACAACTCCCACTTTTCGAAAGAGAAATACATGCAAGCTTCATCCCATAGGTTTGCCTATATTTTCCAATCATCTGAGAACCTAGTTCATGCAACATCTCAAAGGTCTTCTCGGCTTGTGATGGGAATGAGGGTAAATGTATGGTCAATTTAGAATAGTGGCTTCATCATTTCAAAACATTGTTGCACTCATCTTCACCTCTTCTTAAGTTCTTTTCATTTTTTCACTTGGAGATTCAAAATTTTATTTTTCATTCAATTGATTTGACACCTCTTTTATTTCCTCTAACTTTATTTTTCATTTCAATATTCAAATTTTTTCTCATCATCATTTTCTTCTCTTTTTCATACAGAGGGATTCCTTCTTTTTGTAACACACTTCAAATTTGACTCTCTCTTTTTCTTTCTGTACTGTCCACTTGGATTTCTTTCCTCCTTCCTTTTCACACCCCCAACTTTGGCTTTTGGCCTAAGTTGGCTATTCAAACAAACCAATTATTAGACAAGGATTTATAGGTTAGAAGTTAGGGGAAATTTATCTCTAGAGGTTTCAACAAACGATTTTGGCTCAAATGGTGCCAAGATAGTTTAGGTATGAAACATTTGTGTTTTCTCTCAAAATTTGTGCAAAATCATTTCTTGCATTAACCAAAGCTAGACTATTTGATTAACAAAGAAATTTCTAGGATTCAACAAGAATGATTTTAAGCAAAACCTCACCACATAAGGCTCTTCAAATACAATCATTTAGCATAGCCCAACAAGATCAAAAGATTACGTGTGATATACATTGGAAGGTTGGCATCAAAACACAACTAGTTAACATAAGAATCCAAATGATCATTCAAGAGTGAAGCCACACTAATTTTATCTTGCAATCATTAGAACAAAATGCATTTCTCATTATAAGAACTATCTAAGACGTCAATATTGAACACAATCTATCCTCAAACATGACAAAATGAACTAAACCATCAACTACCATATAAGAACAAAAAATACCAAAGTACTACAAATGTCTCAAACTATAACTGATAATAACAAAACACAATAAAAAATAGGAATATTGATAAAAATACCCTCACCCCACCAAAATAACATAAGAAGTTTCTTCAATGTGATGGAAATTTACAAATATGAGGAAAGATATAAAAGTCTCCTGTAGGCTATGGTTGTGAACTGATCAGATCTGGAGTGTCAGAGGAGACTACATCATCCTAGGAATTAGTGCCCAACAAAGTAGGAGCAACAATCGAAAATGTAGAATCAACTAACGCATCACTGCCCGACACATCGGAAGGAGGAATAGTAGGTTCATAAATCACCCCACTAGTATCGACTTTGGAGATCCCCACATGAGATATCACCATCCTAGCTAGCACCATTGTCTCTCGAATATCGTGTAACTCTGTCAAGGTCCTAACATTTTGTCTCTCATTCTCATGAAGAAACTCCTTCTTATCTGTCTCCTCCTCACCTTCATCATCAACTTCATCAGTAGTATCCTCAAAACCTTCAGTAACACCAGGATGTTTAGCCACTCCCTTATGTATCTCAACTCTCAGCTTTGATGTAGGCACAGACTCATGAATATAAGGCAAGGGAACCACAAACCAAACCATGAAAATTTTGATGAACCTCAGATGGTCCACATCCACTGGAATAGTAGGAATGTAAGCCCTCATAGTAACCAACTTGATTGAGCTACTCACGCTTTTCTTCCTAGCCTCAATCTTGATCTAACCTCTTTCTATATGAGGCCAAAGGATTTTTATATTACACCATCTGACCCCTAACCTGTAGTAATGCATCCTCAATAGCTGTAATTATAAGGACAACATCCCAAGGATTAAAATGCCAAGCATGGGTTATCCTCTTCTACCACTGATCAGCAGGTCATTTGTATCACATGTCTGTAACACTCTGGATTCTAAACAAGAAAAAATAGAAGATTTTAGAAAGTTGCAGGTGCCAACTGACGGTGGGCACATGTGGACTGTAGTGGGGACTATAGACCGTAAGGAGGGACCGTGGTTGGGGCACCCAATCTTTAGTCACACCTTAGGACCACGGCCTGACCAACGGTCCGTCGGTCAGAACAGGGACCGTGGTCCAAGGTCCGTACGTCCAAAGGCCAAAACTAGCCTCTGACCACCGAACGAAGGCCATACAGGATGGGCCATTGCCCTGACTGCGGTCGGTCAGACGGGGGTCCGTCGGTCATGACTGAAACTATTTTTAGGCACTTGAGGGTCTTTTCTGGTTTTAGTTAAATCAATATGGTGTCATTTTGCCTATATCAAAAACAGCTATATAAGTATTTTTAACCCACAAAATCCCCCATTCAATTCATTCTCTCAAAATCCCAAAAGAAAACCCAAACTCCTCTAAAATATTCTCTCTATTGGAGTTGGAAGAAGAAGGAAAAAATTGAAGCTTGGGTAAAGTCAAGTCTCCAATTGTCAAGCTTGTGAGATCTTTGTAATAAAGGTATGATGGATTTTCATCCATGGATTCCTTCCATCCATGGAGTCCCCTAGAATTTCCCCAATTCTAGTTAGGGTTTCTTCCAATGTTGTGGGTTATGATGAATGTTGATCTAATTGAGTGGATTATGATTGTTTATGATTGAGTTGATAGGATTACATGATTTTAGGATGAAATTACATGTACCCATGCATATTCCATGATTCTAACCTAGAATTGATATAATTGGGTTGATGCCATGAAACGAAACTTTATGTGTTTAGGATTATCCTTAAAGGATTGATGAATTATGATTAGAATTGCTTGAGAATAAATTATAGATGATGATCATGATATGTAGTTCTTTGAGAGTAAAAGTTATGATATGAATTGTTGTTATATGATGTTAATGTTGTGGAAGGGATACTTCCTACATGAATTGCTTAAGTATGAATGTATGAATGTGAAAGACTTCCTCACATGAATGATTACAGGTTGAATGGATTGCTCACCTAAAAGGAATCTAGACTAAGAGACTATGTAATTGATGAGGATAGAGGTGACTACCCTTGACCTCCATATGAAATGGATACGAGGTGATTTGCCATACTCCTTGGAATTGAACAAGAGGTGATTCCCCACGTTCCTATTATGATGAATGGACATGGAGGCAAGTACCCATGATCCTTATGAAATGATGGGGAGGCGAGTACCCGTGTCATATGATGTGATTGTGGAGGTGAGTTCCCATGATCTTAAAGTAGGTAAGGCAAGAGGCAAATACCCATTGGCCTTTGTTTGTTAGGCAAGGAGGCGAATCCCCATGTCTTTAAAAGTAAGTATGAATAATGAGAACTATGCTATTAAGAATGAATATCTTGGATTGTTGCCTTAGATGGCTTCCATGAGGTAAGCTTGACTAGAGCCGGATGAACCATGTCTTGACTAAGGATAAGTTTGGTTGCTTGAGAAGTGTTCCTTTCTTATTATGATGATGATTTATGTGCATTGATTATGCTTATGGTTTATATTGACTAACCATTATGTTTATGTTGTTATGCTAGCTATCATATTTAGTACATGATTGTACTAACGCATATTTCCTTCATTTCTTATCAAAATGTAGAGTCCGGTGACATTTTTTCTCACACTCGTGGCTATGTCCATAGTTGATCAAGGAGTAATGATTTGGTGAGTCCTTATTGTATTTAAGGATGTGATAACCATTTCCTTATGTTTCTTTCATTTTATGTCTTGGACTATTGTATGGGTTGTGTCTCAAGATTTATTCATCTTGGTTAGATGGTTTGAGACAGTTGTAAGAGACTTCTGCTCGATTTATAAAGACTTTGATTGTATTGAAAATGTTTTAAATTTTCTGCATTATTTCTATTACTTTATGTTATGATATTCTATGTGGCTTGTATGAGGCCTCTCAGGGTCTTGTACGCCTTGTTACGATCTAGGGGGGTACCCCTGGGTTGTGATAAACTAGGTAATCAGAGCACAAGGTTTAGAATGGTTCTAGGATGTCTCGAACCACATCAAGTAGGGTCTGGTTCATAAGTGTGAGCGCGCCACATTTATGAATGAGAGGATACTAGATGTTTAGGAAACTTCACTTCTTACTCGGACTTTAACTCTATAAGATCTTTCTCCTAATCATTACCCGGTGGTTTTCAGGATATGACTACTAGAAGGGCAAATGCTAGATGGACTGAGGGAGACATAGGTCAAGAAGTTCCTCCCTAAGCTCCTCTTCAAGCTCCGATTTATCCTTTGGCTGACAATGTGATAAATGCAGAGTTTGGGTCGGCTTTTCAAATGTTGGTTCAAGCCGTGATGGCCCAAGCCAATAGAGAGGTGGTAACCCTCGTGAACCCAAATGTGGGTAAGAGGCAGCAAGAGTGAGAACTTTACAAGGATGAACGTTCTGAAATTTTCTGGCTCCAAAGTTGAGGATGATCCTCAAAGGTTTATTGATGAGGTCTATAAGGTACTTGATATTATGGGAGTGACTCCGGTAGAGAAGGTGGAATTGGCCGCTTATCAACTCAAAGGGGTTTCTCAGATTTGGTTCAATTAATGGAAGGTGGCAAAGCTGGAAGAAGCGGGTCCTATATAGTGGGAAAGGTTCAAAAGTGCGTTTCTTGATAGATTCTTCCTTCTTGAGATGAGAGAGTCCAAGGTTCTTGAGTTCGTCAACCTTCGGCAAGGAAATATGAGTGTGAGGGAATACACTTTGAGGTTCACTCAATTATCCAAATATGTTCCTTCTATTGTGGTGGATCGTAGCGCTAAGATGAGTAAGTTTGTATCGGGTGTGTCCAACTTGGTAGTCAAAGAATACCATACCTCTATGCTTGTATGTGACATGGACATTTCTTTTCTTATGGTGCATGCCCAACAAATTGAAGAGGAAAAACACAAGGAAAAATCTAGCAAAGCAAAAAGGGCAGTAACGGATGATGGTAACTTTTTATATTCTAGGTCTGATGGACGAGGTCATTCAAGGTTTCGACAAAAGTTCTCCAGTTAAGGTTCTTCTAATGCTCCTCCAAGGTCTAACAATGAAAGCGTGTCAAACCCTAAACCTCAAGGAGATGGTAGTAGGTCCTTGATGCCTACTTGTGCTAAATGTGGGAGAAATCATGAGGGTAAGTGTCTAGCGGGTTCTAATGCTTGCTTTGGCTGTGGTAAAGATGGATCACAAGATAAGGAATTATCCTTCAGTTTCTAAGAATGAGGGAGATACTCGTTGTAGAGCTCAACCATACCCTTCATCTGGTCCATGTGGTTCAGGTGCGAATGCTCCTAAGCAAAACCGATCTATGCTCTACAAATTAGAGGTGATCAAGAAAGTTCCCCAGATGTGGTGATCGGTATGTTAAATGTTTTTCAAATAGATGTATATGCTTTGCTTGATCCCTGTGCTACCTTGTCCTTTGTGACTACTTATGTGGCCATGAGGTTTGATGTGCGCCCCGATGTGCTATTAGTACCTTTTTCTGTCTCTACCCATGTTGGTGATTCTGTTGTGGGAAAGAGAGTCTATAGAAAATGTCTTGTTTCCTTATGCCATAGAGTTACTCTTGTTGACTTGGTAGAGACTGATATGTTAGACTTTGATGTTATCCTTGGCATGGATTGAATGCATTCATGTTATGTTTCTATTGATTGTAGAACTCGGGTAGTCAAATTTCAGCTTCGAAATGAGCCTATCCTAGAATGGAAGGAGGGAAATTATATGCCTAAGGGTCAGTTTATATCTTGTCTAAAATCTAGAAAGATGATTTCTAAGGGTTGCTTTTACCATCTAGTAAGGGTGAGGGATGCGAATTCCGAAACCCCTCATCTTGAGTTAGTCCCCGTCGTAAATGTGTTTTTTGAGGTGTTCCCAGATGACCTATCCGATATTCCTCTCGAGCAGGAAATAGACTTCGGTATTGACCTTCTCTTAGATATGCATCCTATCTCTATTCCTCCTTATCATATGGCTTTGGCAGAACTTAAGGAGTTGAAAGAGCAATTGAGGGATTTTTTGGATAAGGGTTTCATCCGACCAAGTATCTTCCTATGGGGTGCTCCAGTTTTGTTTGTTAGAAACAAAGATGGGTCCCTTCATATGTGTATTGACTATCGTCAGTTGAAAAAGGTGACCATTAAGAACAAGTATCCTCTCCTAAGGATTGATGATTTGTTTGACCAACTTCAAGGGGCAAGCTATTTCTCTAAGATTGATCTCGGATCTGGTTATCACTAATTGATGGTGAGAGATGATGAAATTCTAAAAACGTCTTTATGAACTCAGTATGGTCACTATGAGTTTCTAATAATGTCATTTGGTTTGAGTAACGCTTCAGAGGCATTTATGGACTTGATGAATAGAGTGTTTAGACAATATCTTGACATGTGTTGTGATTGTGTTTATCAATGATATTTTGATCTACTCAAGAAGTGAGAATGAGCATATTGATCATTTGAGGATCATATTGAAAATCCTACAGGACCAACAACTTTTTGCAAAGTTTAGCAAATGTGAATTTTGGTTAAGGTCCGTAGCTTTCCTTGGTGATATTCTATCAAGCAAGGGTATTGAGGTGGATCCTAAGAAGACAGATGCGGTCAAGAATTTGCCTAGACCTCTAACTCTTTTAGATATTAGCAACTTCTTAGGTTTGGCTGGTTATTAAAGAAGGTTTGTTGAAGGGTTCTCTTAAATTGTCTCTTCTTTGACGGCCTTGACTCAAAAGAAGGCTAAGTTCATATCGTCGAAAACGTATGAGAAAAGTTTCCAAGAGTCAAAAGATAGACTTACGTCCACTTTGGTGTTGACCCTACTGAAAGGGACAAATGGTTTGGTGGTTTATTGTGATGCCTCGAGAATTGGGCTAGGGTGTGTGCTATTGCAAAATGGGGAAGTTATTGCCTATGCCTTAAGGTAATTAGTTCATGAGAAGAATTATCCAACCCACGATCTTGAATTAGTTGCGGTGGTTTTTGCCTTAAGGATATGGAGGCACTATTTATACGGTGTCCATTTGGATGTGTTCACTGACCACAAAAGCTTGCAATATGTGTTTAATCAGAAAGATCTGATTCTTCGCCAAAGAAGGTGGCTGGAGTTATTGAAGGATTATGATATGAGTGGTCTCTATCACCCCAGTAAGGCAAATGTGGTCGCAGATGCTCTTAGTAGGTTGTCTATGGGTAGTGTTGCTCACATTGAAGACGATAAGAAGGAATTGGTATGAGAGGTACATAGTGTGGCATGTTTAGGTGTTCAACTAGTGGATTCCACTAAGGTTGGTGTTATGGTTCATAATGGTTCCAATCATAATATGTGAGTGATGTGAAAGCCAAGAAATGTCTTGTCTGACATTGGCAGAATTGAAAGAGGCAGTGCTCAAGAAGTCCGTTGAGTCTTTCTCCCAAGGGCGAGATTGGGTACTTAGATACCAAGCTTGATTATGCATTCCAAATGTTGATGGCTTAAGGGAACAAATCTTGACAGAAGCCCATAGTTCTTGGTATTCCATTCACCCGGGAGCCACCAAGATGTACCGTGATTTGCTGGAGATCTATTGGTGGAACGAGATTAAGAAGGATAATGCGGGATTTGTTGCTAAGTGTCCAAATTGCCAACAAGTGAAAGTTAAGCATCAGAAACCGAAAGGTTTATCCCAAGAAATTAGTATTCCTACTTGGAAGTGGGATGATTTGAATATGGAATTTATAGTAGGGTTGCCATGTAGTTGGCCATAATATGATTCAATTTGGGTCACAATAGAGTGAATGACGAAATCGGCCCATTTTATTCCCGTCAAAGTTTCTTAGGTGGCGGAACACTATGCCAAATTGTATTTGAGGGAAATGGTAAGGTTGCATGGTATACCCTTGTACATTATCTCCGACAGAGGTATTGAGTTTACTTTTCAGTTTTGGAAGTCATTCTAAAAGGGTCTTGGCACGAAAGTAAAGCTTTACACGACTTTTCACCCACAAACCGATGGGTAAACGGAGCGAACGATCCATATATTAAGGGTTATGTTGAGAGCATGTATCATCAAATTTGGGATGATCACTTTCCATTAATAGGGTTCGCTTATAATAATAGCTACCATTCTAGCATTGGAATGGCCCCCTTCGAAGTTCTTTATGGTAGGAGGTGTAGATCTCCTATAGGGTGGTTTAAAGTGGGTGAAGTTTCCTTCATCTGACCATAATTAATTCATGAGGATATGGAGAAAGTCCAATTCAATAGAGAGAGGTTGAGAACGGCCCAAGGCCGACAAAAGTCTTATGCCGATGTTAGGAAGAGAGACCTTGAGTCTGAGGTTAGCGAAAATTTCAGTTATGAAGGGCGTGATGAGAGTTTGGAAGAAAGGGAAACTTAGTCCGCGATATATAGGCTCATATCAAATTTTGAGACGTGTTGGTAAGGTTGCATATGAACTTGATTTTCCAAATGATTTGGTGTACCCAGTGTTCCATGTCTATACTTAAGAAGTGTGTTGGAGATCCGACATCCATAGTTCCCCTACAAGTCTTGGGGGTTGATGAAAGTCTCTCTTACGAAGAGGTACCGGTAGAGAACCTAGATCGGCAAGTTAAGAAGTTTAGAAATAAGGAAGTTGCTTCCGTGAAGGTATTGTGGAGAAACCACTAAGTTGAGGGAGCTACTTGGGAGACCAAGGCCGATATGAAGTCCCGATATCCTTATCTTTTTCCTTCTACTCTAGCTTGAGGTAATGAACTTCCTCATGATTTATTCCTTGTTTGAAGTCATGTGTGTTTTATGTGTTTCCAAGATTTGCTTGATGTTCATGTTCATGAAAAAGCTTAAGTTTTGAAAGAAATGACTTATCTGAATTACTTTCCTCATGATGTGGTGCATTGAGTATGAGTTGCCTGTATACTTCATGAGATGAGTTGTGGAACATGCCTTGACTTGGAGTAGAGATTTCCTCCTTGAGCATGTGCTTTGAGTCTTGATTGCATATAGGCTCCACGAGATTGTGTTGAGCATGCTTTTAAGTTTGGAGATGGTAAGTTCCTCCTTGAATGTGAGAAATCTAAAAAATTTCATGCATATTGGGTTGTTCGATGTAGTTCCTACTTACTTATGGTGCATTGAGTATGTTTAGTTTGGAGATGATGTTTCCCCCTTAGTTGTGTGCATTTTCATGAGTTCCATGCATGGTGGGGTGCTAGTCTTGAGTCTTTTCATTGGAAAACATGCTTAGAATCTCATTCGAGGACGAATGATCCCAAGGGGGAGATAATGTAACACCCCGGATTCGAAACAAGGAAAAATAGCAGCTTTTAAAAAGTTACAGGTGCCAACCTACGGTGGCCACCCACGGACCGTGGTGGGGACCAAAGACCGTAAGGAGGGACTGTGGTTGGGGCACCCCAACTTGAGTCACACCTTAGGACCACTGTGTGACCAATAGTTTGTCGGTATGACCACGGACAGTGATCCAAGGTCTGTAAGTCCAAAGGCCAAAGCCAGCCTCTGACAACTGAACAACGGCCGTGCAGGACGAGCCTTCGCCCTGACCACAGTTGGTCGGTCGTAACTGGCGGTTATGTTTAGGGACTTAAAGTTCTTTTCCATTTTTAATTAAATCAATGTGGTGTCGTTTTGCTTAAGTCTAGAACACCTATATAATTATTCTTCACCTCCAAAATCCCCCATTCAAGTCATTCACTTAAAATCCCAAAAGAAAACCCCAAACTCCTCTCAAATATTCTCTCTCTAGGAGTTGGAAGAAGAAGGATAAATTGAAGCTAGGGTCAATTCAAGTCTCCAACATTCAAGCTTGTGAGGGATTTTTAATCAAGGTATGATGGCTTTTCATCCATGGATTCCTTCCATCCATGGAGTCCCTCCATCCATGGAGTCCCTCCATCCATGGAGTCCCTTAGAATTTCCCCAATTTCATAAAGAATTCCCCAATTCTAGTTAGGGTTTCTTCCAATGTTGTGGGTTATGATGAATGTTGATCCAATTGAGCGGATTATGATTTTTTATGATTGAGTTGATAGGATTACATGTTTTTAGGATGAAACTACATGTACCCATGCTTATTCGCTGATTCGAACCTAGAATTGATATCATTGGGTTGATGCCATGAAGGGGAACTTTATGGGTTTAGGCCTATCCTTATAGGGTTGATAAATTATGATTAGAATTGCTTGAATAAAGCATAGATGATGATCATGATATGTAGTTCTTTGAGAGTAAAGCTTATGATATGAATTGTTTTTAATTGATTTTAATGTTGTTGAAGGGATAATTCCCACATGAATTGCTTAAGTATGAATGTATGAATGTTATAGGCTTTCTCACAGGAATGATTGATTCTAGGTTGAAAGAATTGCTCACCTAAAATGAATCTAGACTAAAAGACTATGTAATTGATGAGGCTAGAGGTGACTACCCTTGACCTCCATATGACAAGGATATGAGGTGATTTCCTATACTTTTTGGAATTGAACAATAGGTGATTCCCCACGTTCTTATTATGATGAATGGAAATGGAGGCAAGTACCCATGATCCTTATGAAATGATGTGGAGGTAAGTACCCATGTATTATGATGTGGTTGTGGAGGGGAGTACCCATGCTCTTAAAGTAAGTAAGGCAAGAGGCGAATACCCGTTAGCCTTTGTAAGTTAGGCAAGGAGGCGAATCCCCACGTCTTTAATAGTAAGTATGAATAATCTGAACTAGAGGCAAATGACCCAAGTCTTGACTAAGGATAAGTAAGGTTTCTTGAGAAGTGTTCCATTCTTATTATGATGATGATTTATGTGCATTGATTATGCTTATGGTTTATATGGACTAACAATTATGTTTATGTTGTTATGCTAGCAATCATATTTACTAAGTGATTGTACTAACACATACTCTTGCCTACATTTCTTATCAAAATGTATGGTCCGACGACATTGATTCTCACACTGGTGGCTAGGTCCATAGTTGATATGGGAGTGAAGATTTGGTGAGTACTCATTATATTCAAGGTTGTGATCACCGTTTCCTTATGTTTCTTTCATTTTATGTCTTGGACTATTGTATGGGCTGTGTCCCAAGATTTATCCATGTTAGTTAGATGGTTTGAGACAGTTGTACTAGACTTCTGCTCGTTTTATAAAGACTTTAAATGTATTGAAAATGTTTTAAATTTCTGCATCATTTTTGTTACTTTATCTTATGATATGTTAAGTGGCTTGTATGAGGCCTCTCGCAGTCTTGTATGCCTTGTTACATCAAGGGGGTACCCATGGGTTGTGACAATGCCTTACAAAGATTATAAAGTATAGAAAAGTAAATAAAAGAATGAAACACATATGATCCCACAAGATTAAATAAAGGTCGTCTTTTAAGCTAAGCTATGCATTTATATACATATTCTTGATTTCATTAAAGCCCTTGTCTTAAATATGCTAACTTCCTTACGGTGTGTTTCATGCGACAAATATAGGTGCTCTAGCTAGTAGACCTCCTCAGTAGGAGTGCAAGACATTCTTGTGCTTTAGGTGAGCTCTAGGTTGATTTGGAGCTTTACCGAGTGTTTAGTAGATCAATTTTGGTATTGTATGGTAATAAGGGTAAGACGGGGTCTATCCCGACCTACTCTAAGTTTGTCTATCTTATAGAGGATTTGTACACTAATGTATAAGATTGAGTCATGGTTGGTTACTTAACAGTTGTAGCCTCAATTGCCAAGTCATATGTATATATTTTGGGCCTACTTATGTAAGTCTTTTTATCATTGTGGCATATATGTATGCTTGTTAGACCTTCATGATTGGCTTAGATAAATGCATGATAGGTAAATGTTATATGTGGGTTCTCCCGGGCCTTTACGACATCGGGTGCCTATCCGTCTCAATAGGATTTAAGGTGTGACAAAGTTGTATCACAACAAGTTATCCTAGGGAGTCTACAAGGCGGTATCTATGTAGAATCTTTCTTATGGGTGTGTTGTGCACCAAATCTATAAACATGAGTCTACATAATATAGAAGAGTTGTCTCTTTTCTTTCATATATTATATCATGCGATAGAACCAATGTTTTAAGTGAATCATATCTAACATATAAATTGTGTCATTATAGCAAATATGCCGCTTACACAAAGGAGTAATAGTAAAGTTTAGTAATTAGATATGGCTGTTGTTGAAGGGACCAACCAATCACCACCTAGACGAGCTAATCAAAGTGAGACTCAAGATGAGTCTCTATCACAGACTTCTCCAACGCCTCCATCTCTAGAAGATCTAAGGAGGGAAGCAGCCCCTCGAGAATCCCCTGTTAATCTACACAGAAGGATTTAAAGAATGTGGTCCAATTATTGACTCGTATAGTTGCTGGCCAAGGGCAAGGGAAAGAGGGTGCAATTGCAGGTACCAGAGGTGTTGACATAACTGCTAGTGTGTGGATACGTGATTTTCTTAATATGGACCATCCATCATTCACCAGGTTAGATCATAATGACAATCCACAAGCCTTTATCGATCAAATCCAATGAACTTTGGATGTTATGCATGTATCAGATAAAGAAATAGTTGAGCTAGCAGTATATAGATTAACAGATGTGGCCATTTTGTGGTAAGAAACTTGGAAACAATCTAGGGGTACAAGTGCACCTTCGATTATTTGGAAAGAGTTCAGAAAGGTATTTCTTGACAATTATCTATTATTAAAGATTTGGGAGGCCCATTTAGATCATTTCTTAAATCTCTACCTAGGAAATATATGTGTGAGGACGTACACTCTCCAATTTAATTCCTTGTCCAGGTACACTCCTACTGTTGTAGCTAATATGAAGGATATAGTTCATTGATACGTGAATATATTGGATTCGTATCTGGTTAGAGACTGTACCATTTATTCTTTGAATAAAGACATGGATATAGCAAAAATTCAAGTTTTTGCACAAAAGTTGGAGGATCAAAGACAAAGAAGAAGGACCAAAGATTTGGAAAGAGGGCAGTCCAAGATAGCTTAATCCGTGAGGCACTTTATACCATCCAAAGGTAAGTTTAGGCCCTAGTTTTTTTATAGACAATCTAGGACATCATTATACTACTCTACAACTAGTGCCCCACCTCTGTTTCAAGAGTCTAAGGGCAATTAGTTTGGGCAAAGAGGTAAAATCAAAGGTTCATGAATAGCTGGTAACAAAGAGCAGGAAAGTATGATCCAACGAAGACCTCCTCGAAAGCCTTGTAAACAATGTGGAAAAATCATTTAGGTGCATGTTGGTTTGGGACAGATGCTTTTTTTGGTGTGGTACACCAGGTCATATGATGATAAATTACCCTTAAAGGGACATGGGTATGGCACATCCTACTATTTCATTTGTTACATCATCATCATCAGTGCCTTCCATAGGTAGGGGTCTATAAATGCCTACATTTCTTGGTAGATGTGTTAGAGGAGTAACTATTTCTAGTGGAGTTCATAATCGTACATATTCCCTTGGGGATCGACAAAATTTGGCGGCCTCCCCGAATGTGGTTATAGGTACATTTTCCATCTTTTTACAGATTATATATGCATTAATTGATCCGGGTTCTACACTATTATATGTCACTCCATTCATTACTGGAAAGTTAATTTGAAAAAACACCAGAATTATTGGTTAAACCATTTGAAGTGTCTTCGCCGATTGGCCAATCTATTATAGCTAGAAGGGTCTATCGTAATTTCATTGTTACTGTTTGTGGACGTGATACATTGGCTAACCTTGTTGAACTAGAAATGATAGATTTTGATGTTATAATAGGTATGAATTGGTTGTCTTGTTTTTATGCCACAGTAATTATCGAACCAAGATAGTTCATTCCAATTTCCAAAAGAGGTTGTCCTCGAATGGAAAGGTAATATTGGGGTGCCAAGAGGTAAGTTTATTTCTTACCATAAAGAAAAGAAGATGATGTCTAAAGGATTCATATTTCATCTGGTGAGAGTTTAAAAATATAGATGTAGAGCCACCCACTCTTCAATGCATTCCAGTAGTAAATGAATTTCCTTACGTATTTTCTGTTGATCTTCTAGGTTTGCCTCCAGAACGAAAAGTAGAGTTTGGTATTAATGTGATTCTAGATACTTAACCCATTTTCATCCCTCCATATATAATGTTATTATGGGAGTTGAAGGAGCAATGAAAAGACTTGTTAGAAAAGTGATTCATAAGGGCTAGTATGACCCTTGGGGAGAGTCAGTTTTATTTATACGTAAGAAAGATGGTTTGTTGAGAATGTACATTGACTATCGATAGTTGAATAAGGTAATGATTAAGAACAAATATGCCCTCCCTAGAATTGATGATTTTTTTGATTAGTTACAAGGTATTAAGTGTTTTTCAAAAATCGACTTGAGGTTGGGTTATCACCAAGTGACGTTCAAAGACAAAGATATACCCAAGAAAGCTTACTGAATGTGGTATGGTCATTTGAGTTTCTAGTCATGTCATTTAGGTTGACAAATGCACCAGAAATTTTATGGATATCATGAATAGGATGTTCAAACACTTTTTGGATGTTTTCATGATAATGTTCAAAGATGACATTTTGGTGTATTCGAGAGTAGAACATGACCATGCTAATCACTTGAACATATTATTCATGATCATGAGTTCTATACAAAGTTCTCTAAATGTGAACTTTTTCTAAAATCTATGGCATTATTGGGTCATATTGTATCTGATGAAGGAATAAGGGTTGATAACCAAAAGATAGAAGCTGTGAAGAACTTGCCAAGACCTAGAATGCCTACAAAGGTTCGTAGTTTTCTTGGATTGGCAGGTTATTATTGAAAGTTTGCTGAAGGATTTTCTTCCATTTCAGCACCTTTAACAAATTTAACACATGAGGCATCCAAGTTCCAATGGAGTGATACATGTGAAAGAAGCTTCCAAGATCTGAAAAATAAGTTGACTTCTACACTTGTATTGGCACTTCCAAAAGGCACATAAGGGTATGTAGTGTATTGATGGAGAATGGTAAAGTAATAGATTATACCTCAAGGTAGTTGTGGCCGTGTGAATTTTTTTATCAAACCCATGATCTAGAACTAGAGGTAGTTGCATTAGCTTTGAAGATATGTCGCCAATACTTGTATGGAGTTCATGTTGACATATACACTAATCACGAGAGTTTGCAATATATATTTAAGTAAGAGGACCTTAATCTAAGGTAGAAAAGATGACTTGTGCTATTAAAAAACTATGATATTATTGATATCTTGTATCATCCGAGGAAAGAAAATGTAGTAGGTAATAAATTATGTCGAAAAACAATGGCCAGTGATGTTTGCGTAATCAAGACACAACTTCCAATTCGAGTGTCTATGATCATACAATAGTAAAGTAACCCAACCAAGGGTTGGGGTCAAGTCCCAAGGGAGGGGTTTTGAGAATTAATAGAAAAATAAAATTTAGTTCTAATTAGTCATAGCTATAGACATTACCGAATATAAACATACTAAATCTAAAGGGGGGTGACGCAAGCGTCAATTATCAATGGGGGGGGGGGGTTTGTATTAGTTAACAACTACAAATAGTGAAAATATAAAAAAACGAGATAGTGAGATGAGATTCTTGGGATGTGATAGGAATACGGGATAAACTAAACTGTCAGGTACATGCTTTTGATAGTAAATTGTTGAGTATTTGTGACTAGGCAAGACTATAGTGGGGGTAAATTCTCTCTCGAGCAACTTCCCCCCGAATCAACTCGATTTCTCTCGAACTCCGAGTTGCCATTTTAAGCACAACCTCTGCCTTAGTCCATTCACTCTAGAGCTGAATGTGTGGGAGAAGGACTAGAATTCACTCTCTGGAGCTGAACCCATGTCGACCCAATACCACTGGCTATCAATTTAGTAGTCTTAGTTGTACGACCTCTCTCTCGAGCAAGCCGAAAACACTAAGATGAAATCGTATTTGTAACTACAACTCCATTAAGTTCATACACAACTACTAAATGAAATCACATTTAAACAAAAAATAAACCATCAACAAGCAAGACCCAACAGATAATATAACCCATATTCACAAAATCACACCCCAAGAATTTGGGGTTTTAGCTAGACATGTAAAAGATAGAAAAAATTATACCAGTATCAGTTTCCATCAACTGGGTATGAAGGATTAAGTCTTAAAACACGTCAAGAGTGAAGAATCTTCGATACCCAAGTACAATTTCTTGGAGTTTAAACCCTTTGAATCTTCAAGGTCTTAGAACAAAGTCTCCAAAACCCTTTAAAACATCAAACTCAAAATATTCTAAGTCTGAATAATAATTGTCTATGACTTGATACTAAGTTAACAATTTAAACGAGTATTTATAGTGTTTGAAATTCGTGCTGCAGCGAATTACTCGACGGAGTTAGTCGGGATCGCCGATACATTCGGCGATCCGCCAGTTGGTCGATTTCATTGCCTTCCTGCTTTAGCGTTTAGACTTTTCTCATTTTGTGTCGTTGGGCGATATGGTATTGCTTCGCAAAACTGTTCGGTGAAATGCTGAGTACTCTATTTCATCACCAACTTGACCTTTTCCTTCAGGGCTTAGTGCACTGGAACTAAAGGCGAACTACAGGCCGATCGAGCACTCGCCAACTGGGCTTAGCGATCTTCAGGCCTTCATTTCTTCGTTCTTTTCAGCCGCCTTGTTCCTTCTTGCCAAGTAGTGTCCATGCTTTGCCTCAAACTCCAAATACCTGAAACTAAGGATTTTCATCAGATATTGAGACAAAATATGCATTTGAGGACACTAATTCTATCAAAATATAGCCCTAACTGAGTCCAAATTGTGGACTCATCAACACCCCCAACTTAAACTTTTGCTTGTCCTCAGGTATGACTCAAGTTCAGCATTTCAAAAAGGATGTCTCAAACAATGCTACACAAGACTCGATCATGAATGTACACAACAAGACTCAATTTACTCAAGCAAGGATCAATTGTTTACCCAAAGATTCAAGTTGTGATACACCATTACCAATGATTCTCAAGTTCGCAATACTTGCTTCAAATGCAAGTTCAAGCTCAACAAAAGTATTCGAGTGCCCTCACACAAAGGATGATTCCATATTTACACACAAAGGTTTAATCATATAAAGCTTCAGAATCAAATGCAACGCTTATACTAAAAAAAAAGAACACAATGCATGTTTTCACCCATAGGTTTGCCTGTATTTTCCAATGGACATTTGTTTCAGCTCACTCAAGATCAAAAAGGTCTTTACAAGGCTTGTAACGGGGCAGAGTGCAAAGGTATGGTTATTTAGGCTCAGTGACATTCATCCTCATGAAATGTGGTGCTCAAAATACTCCCTTTCCTCTTCTTTCATCAATTTCGTTAGTGCTCATAAATTATCCCAGTATTCATTCTTCATGGATTGTTCGGGAACCCCATTTTTTTTGTATTTTATTCCACAACTCTTTTTTTCATTTTTTCTTCCCTTTTTCTCATCTCTTTTTTATTGTATGGAGATGTTCCATTTTTCTCAACACCATGGGTTAAAGGAGATTTTCCTTGCACTTCTTAATTTGCCCTTGCCTTTTCACCACAGCCCCAACTTAGGCTTTTGGCCTAAGTTGGCTTTTCAATCAACCACAAATCAAGAGGATTAAGGGTAGTGGGTTAAGGGAGGTCTAGTTTTCATCATGTTTCTTCCAAAGAAAGATAAGGCTCAAGGGGCATTCAAAAGAGGTTTGCACACTCAGAAGGTAGGCCACAAAAGAGGTATATGTCAAATTGGCTCACATTCTTCGAAGTTGCCTAAGAACATATCAATAGATAGCCTTACTTAGTCGACCAGACGAACGGGGCAAATTCTAGATATTGTCATGCATGGATCACGGTAAGCTCATCACACAAGGCATCGACACTAAAGTCAAACAAGACTCTACACTTTCGCTAGTGTGCAACGTTCATTGCAAGAGAATCGATTTGATACTTGGCTAATCACAACGAGATGCCAAGAGTTAACATATTTTCTATGCAACTTCATTTGGTTTCATCGTAGTCGTACATTCATGTTTGTTCGATTATGAACACTATTTAAGTCATCGGTATTGATCAAAACCGATACTTAAATTTGCTAATGAACACCCATTATCAAGTACATATAAGAGGTGGCAAAAATTTAATTTTTTTTGGAAAGGTCAAATCCTTTACAAATTTAAAATACAAAGCCACAAGCTCAAACATTCCACGAAAAATAGTATAAAACACAACATTATGATTAGCAACCCAACAAGAATATAGCGCACACAAAGGTGGGCCACACCCCACCACAATTAAAAACATTTGTCCACAAATGCAAATAACATAATATCCAGAATTTAAATTAAAGAAAGACAGAGAGGGAGGTAAAGATGGGATCCTGTCTATGTAGTCTCTCCGATGTCTGGGCATCAGTGCCTGATGTGTCAGCATGTACTTGGATAATAGTCCCCGGAGCTACTTTAGAAGGTTTAGCGGTGACTGACTTGCTAAAATTTTCCAAGTCATGAGCCGCCAAAAAGGAATGTATAGCTATGTAGAATCCACAAGTCCACGAAGGAACAATGGGATCTCAGGGGACAGATTTGTTGATGGAACTAGGCATTTTACCCTCCCTTCACATCTTGGGAGGTGTCACGACCCAAGCCTAGGGCCTAGACGTGACCGGCGAATGGGGAACCCGAAGGAACCCCAAACAAGCCTCATAGCATATCATTACACATCCTTGGTCGCGGAAGCAATTAAAATGACCATAAGCAATAAGCATAATCA
>JAJOOR010022557.1:0-14347 GCA_036250505.1 Solanum acaule | reverse complement strand
ATTATATATAATGTGTATCTATTTCTTTAGAATATTTTATGAATTCATTGATGTCATGTACATTATTATAGTCACTGATAAGATGTTTGTTGTTGATTAATGAGATGTTTGTTGTTGAGAGACATTCATTGATTCACGATTTCCTTTTTCTTCTCCTTTGAAGCTCACAGATTCAGTAATGTACTCTCTTTTTTGTTATTTGTATGAATTTAGATTTCTTTGCGATTTGTGATGCTTCGTCATTTTAGTTTCATGGTCATTGCTACATATATGGACTAGTTCAAGAATTAAATTAGTCTGATTGAAATTTGAAGTTAAATTACTAAATTCGACAACTCCAATTCCATTCCATTTTGTTCATCATTAAAATTTCTCGCTAATTTTTTCTGCTACTCTACAGTTACTTACAACTTTTTCCCCCTTAAAATCCTAATCCATTTCAGAATAGTAAATTTTGAAAATTGTGTATTTCTCTTTCCTTGTGAATATAATTGGGTTTTTCTTATAATAATAATCAGAATCGTTATTTTGTCTGACCAACAAAGTCTATGTATACCATTCTTTTATATGTACTAAGAAATGCATTTCAATAGTTGTTAATCCTGGTAATTGTTTTTATTAGATTAGGAATTCTCATTTCAACATTCACCTATGTGGATTTGACATTCTTATGAGTTTTTGTTGCATCTCTTTTATGTTTTTATACATGCAAAATGTGCTTGCAACAGAGAGGAATGCCAAATGGTGCATCTGCCATGTAAAGCAGACTTGAAGACATGTCAACTGATACTTAGCACATCACACAGTAATATAAATTTCATGCCACTACATATATGCATTACTTTGTTAAATAGAGTTGGATGGGAATGAATTTAATATTGTTTTTCTCTTCTCCATTTCTTGCATTATTCTCATGTGAATAACTATTCAAGAAATCGTAATCAATAATTGAGTAATTGAGTAATTGATCCATTTTATATGTTGCAACATTGGTCCGTGGTGGTAGCGATTTGTGTCTGAGAGGAGATCCATGAAGCCGTTGAGCAGGTACTGACTGTACTTTTCTATTTGAGGCAATTACTGTATATATGTATTTTCTGCTTTTTCATACCCTTCAATAGTCAGATAACAAAAAATTAATAAGGAAGTCAATTTATGTAACTGATCGAGCTAGCATGGAGACTAATCTCTAAATACTAGATTTTTATTTTGACAATGGATAGATTTGATAATTAGAAAATAAAATCCAGCAAAAACATGAATATATAAAGAATGTGGGCGACAGAAATTATAAACAACAAGATGCTGCATTCATGTTGCCAAGAAAACAAAATGTCTACAAATATATAACCAAAACATAAAACTTACGGTTTAACAAACACATTAACAATCATCACTTAAAACAATATGGTATCTTTCAAAACAACAACTACACTATCAGCCTAATAACTTTATCCTTAATTTTGATTTTTCTCTTTGGGAACTCAGATTCACTCTCAGCATCTTCTTTCTGCTTGTTCAGTCCATAATTCCATAAAAGACATGCCTGTCGACTTCGATATTGATCTACATCAAACTTGATAGGAAACTGACGGTTTCAAATGAAATACTATGCAAAAGCAGATGATAAAAAAGAAATATAATTAACATAGAAATATAAATAATTTGTAAAAAATACTAACTTAACACAACTTACAGATTCTTTTGCGTTGGCAAATTATCAACAAATGTTACATCCAAAGGATTCAACATACTTGTGCTTGAATACGGCGGCTGATCAAAGGCTACACCTTGCTTTTTCATATAAAATCCAGTAACATACAATAAGTGTGGAATCAAAACCGCATATGCTTTGCATGCCTCCAGAACTTTACGATCATGAGCAGCACCTCGCATAGAGTCATAAACATGAATGACCCTCTCATTGATTGTGAAAATTCCTAAAACCCAATGAGCTAATTCCTCCACAAAGATTGGCATTAACACATGATCAACTAAATTCCAAGGGCAAGCACAAGCCATATACGATCCAAGCACATAATTAGCAACTTCATGTTCTCCAGTGACAATGCCAAAATTCATGTTACACTCAATAACTTGCTTGTACAATTGTTGGATCTTACCACCAAACGAAAATTAGTAGTTGTGAATTTGACCTCAATATTTCGTCATATTTGTAAAGCTTCCTCAAATAGTAAAATATGACATCAATATGCTGAAAAATTTAAACAATAATTGAATCAAATAAGAATCAAATATAAACACTATAATGTAAACGCAAACTAAGATTCAAAAGTGCACAAATAGATAATCATCTTCCCCTCCTCTAAGAAAAACTTTACAAATTATTCAAACAATGAGAAGTCGGTTTTGGTTAGGACAAAACACACCGATTCAAGTATTGATGTTGCTATGTAGCCCAATATAAACAACAAGTAAGTACACTCTAATTTAAACTACACACTTCACATTCAAAAAATTAAAAATAATATTCCATAGCAAAACATAAAAAGTCTATTTGATTAAAGGTTATACATACTGCTCCAACTAAACAAAATAATATCAATTTCAAAATTATATATACTCAAATGTCAAATTCATTACTTTTAACTAACTATGACAAACTGTAACAAAATAAAATAATCACTCAACTTCATTAAAATATATTTATATGCAAAAGATACTTTAAACCAATAACATTATGATCACATAACACATTACCATTCAAGCATTAAGTCTCAATCGATATACAATAAAAAAGACATACCGTATCATTTAAAGTCCTTCCACCATAGTTCAGTCTATGGAACCAATCCCTCGATTTGATGTGTTGGTCCCCATAAACAAATGCCTTCATCAAAATATCTTTTCCTTTTTGATATACTGCATCAACACAACTCCTAAATACATGTGTATCTTATAAGTAAAAATTATAACAAACTAGAAATAAAACACAAATGTTTACAAGTAAAAATGTCAGACATAAAACTATTCATACCTGGATCTACCTTTCAAAGCCCATTTATCCACAAAACTAGCAAATTCAATCATCAATTCATAATCAACGTCTTCATCAATTGATTCATTGAAAGGATACTTGACAGTATAAATTTTGCTTTTATCATATTGATTCTTGATATCTTCAACACTATCAAATTCAACAACAAATGGAGATCTTTACAACTTTCCCAAAGTCTTGACTCTTTTTGAGGGCATTGGAGTATCATCCACAATTATAGCAGGATCCTCAATATTAATAGGCTGGGGTGAATTTATCTCTTTTAATTTCTTACACTGATTAATCGTCTCATCATATAATACCATCACTTGTGAATCAGTGGGAATACTAAAATCACCCGCTCCAAATGACGCCAAATCTATTTAAAGAAATATGTAATTAATATCACAACAAAGCATGAAATGAAACAGAGCATATTTTATACCCACATACCTCTATTTGGCAAGGTAACACTATCTTCAAATTTTTCAACAACATCAAATTGACATGTATTGTTGTTCCCTTTGCTAGAATTTTCAAATTGTATAACATCCTAAAAAAAACATCCATATATCATTTATTTATGGATACATCTTATAGTCAAACATCTCCATGCTACAAACTATCAATTTTTAACAAAAAATTTAAAACTACTTAAATCAAATTCATTTTGAACCAGAAAATAAAATAAATATTAATATATAAATTTACCTCATTATTCTGCATTTCATTACTCCTGGATACATCAATATCATCATCCGAATGTTTGTCATCATCAACTCCCTTCTTGTAGCTCTTACCATTCATTGTCCATAGAGTGTAATTCACTCAACCATCAATTATAACATAATAGATATTAACACAATAAAAAAAAAAATTAACAGAAAATAAACCTCATGATTTGTATCATCATGAACAGATGTATTAAGGATCTTCTGTTCCACAAGCTTCTTAAATAAATTAAATTCACTGCTAAGCTGTAAAAGAAAAAATACAATATTATTATATTAAAAAAAATATATGAAGTATAAAAATAATAAGAACACCTACCTTTTCAAACTCACTCCTAAGAACAAACTCTTTAGGGCATTCTACATCTCTTCCAGCATCACACAAGGAGCATTTTTATGGTGTTGAAGATTAATGGGATCAGATGAGGAAGCTTTGTCTTTAGATAAAGAAGCAAAAGAATCCTCAACATACTTCTTTAAAGAAGAAAATCCTTCCCCAAGCTACAACCAACAACAACAAAAAAAAAACTTCAAAAGAATAGTGTTTAAAAGATAAACATCAGACATACTGGCAAGGCTATCTGAGATTCAGAAAATTCACAATCAAAGAAAATTAATCAGTTGAACATAAAAATTAAAATACAAAACAAATAATATGCTAAACTAATTGACTATTATTAAACACAATACAACACCAACTTGTTAAATATTTCTTAAAGGATCAAATCAAACAATCATAAATCACAACATGTCAAACATAAGTATTTTCTTTTTTATACAACTGTAACTCATTAATTATATCAAACACAACAAAACAATAATCTGCATGATATAAAATTTACTAAAAATGAAATATAGCAAATACCTTTTCAATTCCATTCCTTAAAATTATGTCCTCCCCATCATCTTTCACCAATTTGCACTCTTGAATGATATCCTTTTCCCTCCTTTGGTTGAATTCTTTTTGTTCTTCAACTTTGTCAATAAGATCACTGCCACACTTGCTACTTTTGACTTGTATTTCTTCACTTGAATCAAGAAAGTTTCTAAACACCTAATATACAATCAAAAAAATTCAGAAAATACAATTATCATAATTAACAACTACATATAATTACCTCAAAATATTTACCTTATCACCACATCTTTTAAACAAAGACTTCTTTAGAAAGTCAGTTTTTGGTCGATCATGAATCACTTTCCAATTCAAAATTCGTGAACTCTTATTATCTATACATATCGCAATCTCCGAATTAACATCCGAGCAACATTCATACAGCTATATCTGCAGAGCTAAAGGAAACCCACCAAATCTATGAAATTTTCTTACAGCAAACATTTTGTCTCTAATAGATTCCATCAATTCCAGAAATGCCTTCTTCCCCCAAGGAAAAGACATATATTCTCCACTTTCCACAAGATAGAAAAGTTGATCAGAAATAAAATTCCTATTAGCTACAGCGGACAACAAGAATGTGAATATAAAATACAAAACAACAATCTTAACAGCATCCTCATCTGAATTCCATTTCTTATTCAAGAAACAATTGACAAGTTGGTTCTTATCAACGTTCATTCTATTAGGAAAGTATGTCCATTTTAGTCTATTGGAATACTCATAAAAATCTTTTGCAACAACATCTCCATCACATTTTAATCCTGTCACAGCAGCAAACTCTTCAATGCCAAAACACAAACGGCTACCATTTATGTCAACATAAAACTTATCCAATCTATCTTGAACCAATTCTTTTCTCATGAGGTAACATAGAACTTGATTTTGAACAAAGAAGGGTTTCATATCCAGAAAGTGTCCAAAAACTGTTTTTCTAAACATATCAAGCTGAACAGAAGACAGTTTTAATTTCAATAGTTCAACTATAGATGTATTCACATGAGAGCTAAAGCGAGCCCTTGTGAATGTTAATCCTTTCAGGACATAGTAATCCCACTCCTGCATAAACAATAACAGATCTTAAATATAATAAAAAATTATATGTACAACATACATACATCAATCTACAAAGCATATACATCAAAAATCATACAAATGATTAAAATAAAACAAAAGACAATGCTTACTACATATCACTTAACATATGTATACATGATAAAATTTATTACAAAATAATATCAAAGTTGCTTATATGAAACAACATCAACTTTACAATACACTAATTAAAAATTATACCAAAAAAAAAAAGTTGACAGTATTAACTATTGGACTAACAAGAAAATTGCTCACACTATAATCTATCATATTACTACAATATAAAAAAAAACATAAGAACAAAGTAAAAAAAAATCAAAGCTTAACTTCATAAAATAATTGAAAGCAACAACAACTAGCTAGTATCTATCACTATGTGTAAGACAAACAACACTATCAACAATCCATTGTTCTAACTGAAATGTAGTCTATCATATTACTACAATATCAAAAAAAAAGAAAAAGAAAAAAAAAAGCAAAGTCAAAAAAATTTATCAAATCATAACCATCTAATATGATTGAAAAGCAACAATAACTAGCAAGTATCTATTACTATGTGTAAGACAAACAGCACTAATAATGATCCATTGTTCAAACAAGAAATGTAGTGTAATTAGTAAATTTAAACTAAATATAAACTAACATGTATACATTATGATTTAATCTTTTTTTTGTTTGTGTTTGTGTGGTTGATTTTTCGCAGGTATCTAACTGATATGTTGATAAACATATGTTGGCAAACAGACTGGTCTCTCCAGAAATCAGGTTCAGTTTATTCTATTATGAATCCTCTGTTATTTCTCTCTCAAGCTTTCTTATTCACATTATGCATATGCTACACTTTTTTTTCTATGAAATAAAACAAGTATTTTTACTTTACTTTTCATTCCTATGATTGAAAAGAAATACATATATGAGTCAAGTATTCGAAAAATAAAAATATAATGCAACCATAGAGGGTAGAATTTTTATTTTTATTTTAATTTCAAGAAAATTTAAATTTAATTTAGGTAAAGAGATATTGAATTTATTATTACCAATAAAAAATATTTAAATAATAGAAGTAATTTGTGTGGTACATGACTTTCTTTTTCTTCCTCTAAGGGCAGAGAATGAACATTTTTTTCTGTTTATATTATTTCTACAAAGGCATGAATTCTAGGTTTGTGAAAGAAAATCTTAAGGAATAGTAAGTGCAGAGGCAAATTATACATTTTTCCACGACCCATTAAAATTTACAGCTCTGTTTGTCCATACTCCCTCCATTACCTCAATTTGTCTTGTGAATGTTGAACCAAAGAATATCATGGAATAATACAAGTACTGTTTATACGAACTACCAACACACTATACAATACAATATGATTGAAAAAATTTTAAAATTAAGAAAATAAAAAAATCAAGACTACACTAATGACCCAAAAAAAACTCACATTGATAATACACACAAAAATTACACTTAATTGAAATTTTTTTAAAAAAGAAATAAAAAAGAAATCAAGAAGACTACACTAAGTACCCAAAAAAATTTCACAATGCTAATGAACACAAAAAATACCTTCAAGACACGATTATCAACACAATGCTAATGAACACAAAAAATACCTTCAAGACACGATTACAAACCAAAACTTTTGCTTCCTCAGATCTGTCATCATCGTCTTCCTCATCTTCACTTTCTATAATCCTTCTCCTTCTAGCAACGTCAACTGAAATAACTCTTTTCTTTATCTTTTTATCAACAACACCAATCGATTCACATTGTTTACCTTTAGAATTATCCTTACTACGAATCGGATACCTGGAAGTACTTGCATGGCTAAAATTTGAAGTTTTGGGTGGAGAATCCACAAAATCAGAATCAGAATCTCCTTTTTTAGGAGTAATTTTAGGAATTGTTTTCTTAACCATGACAATTGCTACCCACAAACAATTACTATCTCCTGAATTTTCACCAAAATATATAAACCCGAATCTTTAAATCTTAAAAACAATGAAAAGAGTTGAGAACAAAATACAAAGATGAAGAAAAAATAGACACATAGTATATTTTTACGGAAGGAATTCTAAAAAGTAACATCAACTATTGTATAAGTGAATGGAAGAATAATGGTTAAATATTTACAATATCAATAAAAGCTAACTAAATTAACGTGGAAAAGAGGAGAAAAAAAATGAAAAAATGACCCACTACCCAATAAACTCAAATAACTTCTCATAGAATAACGTGGGCTAAAACATGCCAATTTCAATTTTAAAAAAGCTTTTTTTGTTATAAAAATAAAAAATGCTAAATATTGCCAATTAATAAAAAGAGATTACATGCTGTGCCATTTGTTCTTTTGTGGAGTGTTTGCTATGTGAAAGTTGCTCTAAATCAAAAGCGGAAAACAAAGGCCCATATGAAATGATTCTGGTCCAACACAAAAGGTATAAATATCTGGAATATTTAGAAATAACCAACCCCGGAAGATCGCCCCTTCTACCTGACCTCTGATCCACCACCACGGTTGTTGAACTTCAAAGATCAATATTAATGGAGATCGAAGAAAAAGGTAAAGATACAACACCTGAATCGTCTATCAAAACTCTCCTTGATAGAAAGAACCTGAACCTCCAAAGAATATTAATATCACACATCGGATATGGTTTAGATATAAAAAAATACAAGTTAATCAACAAGTAGAAATTTTCTTTCTTCAATGGGAAAATGCTAAAAGATGTAAAATTTACTGTACCTGCAAAATCAAAAGGTCGGTTAGTAAAATAGTTTGCTGAATACATCCAAATCACAAATCAATTACAAAAGATGTACACAATCATCATAAGATATATTTACCCAACTTAGACTCAGAGTAGAATCCCAGAGAATAAGAATGATTTTAACCCAATTAATGTAAGGTTCACTATTTGTTTGCAATGAAGGAAAATAAAATTGAGGGGGAGGGTTGTAATGAACTAGATTATCGAACATGTGCAATCGAATTACTTGTAATAATCTAAATCAAACATCAAAATTAACAGACCTAAGAATATGTTAGTATGAGTTTAATTGAGGAAATTGAGAGATATATGTCACGATCATGGCAATTTATAGTTATACAACCTAGAATCGAAATCAAACCCAATAGCATAAAAATGATTTTTGTTGAAGATAAGTAAAGTTGATGATATGGAACATGTTGAACAACGTGTATAACTTTTATAGAGTTAGAGTCACACTAGGATTGGACTACTAAATACTAAATAGTTGTGACTAGGTTGTTGTGTCTTATACTAGCTTAAGTTAGTAGTAGTAGTAAACCTAGTCTAATGGACCATTTCTTATGAATTTGCTTTAGATTGTGAACTATTTTGCCCTTTTCCGTAGTGTTTTCATGCTCAGTTTGTATTTCAGGAATGGTTGGTGTGGTCCCCAATGCGATAGAGTGTATTTTTGGTGATTTGACCTCTCTTGACTTGAGAATTCATGATAGGGTTGACTTTGGTCAACATTTTGAGTTCTGAGCGAAGGATGAGAATTTCGCCAGTTCCATCACGTTTGAAACATCAATTTTGAGCTAGTAAGGTGGATAGTAAGGTTTCTGAGGCCTTGGGTTGAGTTTTGGATGAGAAATTGAGTTTTCAGCCTTAAAAGTGGTCTGGGAGGGTAATTTCGTAATTTGACCTCTTTTTGGACATCCAACGATTTCATTGAGTTTGGAATATCAATTTTAGTGGGATTGCATGTCTAGTTTATTTTTATCAGACTCTAAATGATTTTCGAGAGTCCGATCAGAGACTTGAACTTAGGCATTTTTCAGTTTTCTGGTTTCTTGTGCAAGGGGATCGCATTCGTGTGTCCCCTAGCGCATTCTCGGGAGAAGGGTTCTTGGGGCACCGTATTCGCGGAAAGAGTAGGCCGCATTCGTGGGTGAACAATGCTATGCCATCGCGGAGATGTTCCTATGTTCGCGAGCCTTGGTGGCCTACTGGACCGTGTTTGCGACAGTTGGTCTACATTCATGGACCCCAATTATTAGACCTAGACACAACATTATTCGAGATTTATCCCATTTTTCTCATTTTCTCCATTCTCAATATCTTGGAGATTAGGAGAGACAATTCTTGAGAGCATTTTTGTGCAAATTAGCGTGGGTAACCCTTCTTTATCAAATCTTGATTGACTTATTTAAATACTACTTGGTAAACTCTTAAAATCTTTATTTAAAAGTGGGTTTCTCGAGGGGTTTTTCTCTCAAAGTTGAAAAATTAGTAAAACCTTGATTTAGAATCCATTTCTTGATCGTATTAGTGGGTTTTTCAAACATGAATTCCTCTTGGCTTGTAAAACTTGATTTTCAACTAAAATAATAATTTTACCCTTTCGGTTTCCTAAGTGATTTTTAGACTATTTTACCCCTGATTCCTCCTATCAATATGAATAGCATTTTATTCCTTTTTATGAACTTTTTCCATTCACGATAGTTAAGGATCGTACTAATGATTGTGTAGTTGAGGAAATGCTTCGATAGGGTTGTTCAAGTGAAATTTCGACCTGAGGTAAGTTTGACTATCCCCCTTTTAGACTGAGATGAGTAATTAACCTTTCTTAGGAATTCAACAATGAAGTGAGTAGTAGCATGAATCTTAGAAGTTGATAAATGTTCACTTCCTTTTTTAGTTTGTATGATGCATATTTATGATGCTTAGCCTATGTGGAGGATTGTGTGATATCTGTAATTATTACGGGAATTCAATGATATTTGAGTAATTGCCCGAGCGAAGGGCTTTGTCATGCCCTAAGTACCATTTAGAGGGACAGGCACCCGATGCTCTAAAGGTCCGAGAGAACCAACTTATGACTTGTGCTTATCGTACATGCAACTATGATAACTATAAATCTTCTATGAGTATAGGCCAAATACCTTGATAAAAGAGCAACATAGATAGGCCCAAAATAAATATACATGCTAGACCGTTGAAGCCTTAATTACTAGAAACAAGACATAATCATGCTTTACTTTGACATTTAGTCTACAAAGCCTCTAAAAGATAGACACAATTAGCTTAGGTCGGGACATGACCCTGCCATACCCGTAACTATAATATAACATCAAAAATATGTTAGAGACTCGACAAGACCTGAATCAACATGGAGCTCCCTAAAGGCCTGAGTATCCTGTGCTTATACACGACATTCTATTAGCTTGAGTACCTATATTTGTGACATGAAACACAATGTTCCCATGAGGGACGTCAGTACGAAATAATGCATTGAATGTGTAAGGCATAAAGATGATCAAAGTACTACACAATCCTTTCCTATGATGAACGATAAGGATCAAATCAATACCAAACAAGACGAGGAAGAAGTCAACAGCAAAAAACACGACAGCACTCAAATCACAAAATACATTCATTCCATTGACTCAGGGGATACCCACAACAAATATCTCATACTAATCAGTGGTACTAGCTTGGAGGAAGACCAAAGTAATGGAGAAATATACACAGAAGACCCTGATCATATGGTTGATTCATCATCCCAAGATGATGGGGATGTTGAATCCTATAAGGATGGTGACTATGAGGATGATATGAGTTCTAAAAGATTAGAGTAATATGTGAGCCTAGACACTGAGAATACTTATGTGGATGATGTTCAAAACAATCTGGAAACTGATATGGCTCAATGAACATGTTGCTCAACTTATTGAAATGTTTAGTCCTCAAGATCTGGTATACATTAATGTCCACTCTGATTTTAAAAATATGATTGATAAAACACACTTATCTCCAAGAGGAAAATGAATGGGTAGAAACCGCACATGAGTTAAATACAACACAAAGGAAGAGGTGGAAGATCCACAAATCAACTAGTTGTGGGAACACCATAGGATTATATTAACTCCAATTGACTTATGATGTTTAAGTCTTTATATTGGAATATTAGAAGCATCACCTCTAGTGGTGCCTTTGATAGACTTTAACGGATTATTAGACTACAAAAGCTTCCTTTCAGAGCCATTAGTGAACCATTTCATAGCTTGGATCACTTGGATAACTTCAAAAGAATGTTTGGTTATACTAGTGCTTATGCAAATTGTAACAGCCAAATCACATGTTTTATCATTAAATAACAAAGCATAATTTTTACTAAGCAATTGGCCAACAATAAGAAGACTTCGGCTAATTTTAAGAATAAACAATACATCAGATATAAACTTCATACCTGAGCGAGTTTGAACAACAATTGCTCCTTTGCCCTTTGCATCTACAAGTCTAACTTTGGATAAATAATTTTTGAAAGATAGGTCTTTTGGACCTTTAGCGATCTCTTCTTCATGACTCCTGATCTGCTGAAGAGTGAGGTTTTCTCTCGAAAGTTTTGGAACGCTGTCTTCCTCAACATACTTTCATAATCCAAGACCATGTAAGTATGTATTCATCTTCACTTCCCTAACTTGGTAGTTCTGGTCATTAAAGATAGGTGGTCAAAGAGAAGAGCTAGTAGAAGTCATGTGAAAAGTAATTGAACAGAAAGAGAATGAACAAGTTAAATTTGGTGGGTGTTCTTGCTTTGTTTTTCTCTCAAAAACAGTCCCTCAAAGATCAATTTTGCTCTGACAGCTATTGAAGGAGAGAAAGAGAAGACAAATATGACAATAGAGATAATCTGGAGAAAAGGAGCAGATCTTTTTTCATTCGGCAAAAGATTACTACATATTTAGATACATAAAGTGGTGTCAAATTCCATAAATTGAAAGATGACTCCCTATATTGTGCTTAAGTCAAGCTCCACCACATATTACAACTATCTTTTATATTCTAAAACTTTGCAGTAAATATAATTCAAAAGTTACAACAAAAATCTCTAGAAAAAATACTAAAATGACAGCACTTAGAATCACATAAAAAACAAGACCCTTTATCAAGCTTTAACTTGAAGATTACCCTACTGAATTACAAAAATGAAAAAGGTACTAAAAGTTAA
Organism: Solanum acaule; assembly: GCA_036250505.1. Taxonomy (NCBI): domain Eukaryota; kingdom Viridiplantae; phylum Streptophyta; class Magnoliopsida; order Solanales; family Solanaceae; genus Solanum; species Solanum acaule. The sequence goes on along the minus strand of JAJOOR010022557.1, from coordinate 1,652 downwards.
CACGAGTTTTCATAAAAGAAAACCAACCAAATTTAAAACTAGAGGAAAGTTCATTCTGTTTTGCCAAAATGGAATGAGACCTTGTTAACTTTCTTGTCATTTAACATGGCTTAAGAGGGCAAAAAGTACATTATAACATAATAGCCAAAAAGACAGTTTTGAGTTGGGTAGTGTCGGCAAAGTGAACTCATATTTTTGGTTACTCTCCCACTCATATTTTAATGGATTGGGTGAGTATTTTTTAGATGGGTAAAATGTGGGTTTAAACCCATATTTAACCCATAGAAATATGGATATTCATGGGTAAACTATGGATAAAATATGAGTTAGCCATATGGGTTAAGCTTCCAACTTTTATTCACTTAAAAGTCATGATATCACCGAAAATATTGTAATTTCCCTTCCTTTTTATGTTCTTAAGTAAAATTAATTATTCCTCTCTATAATTGAAAATGTAAAGTCTTTGGCCCTCCAATATATATATATATATATATATATATATCAAACGTAAGCAAATTATGTAGTAATAGTATGTGATTTACTCCTAAAATGCAAATATTCATTTACTTGCAATTAAAAAAATACATTTCCCCTTGTTATTACATACATTTATTTTAAACTAACAAGTCACAGCATTTATTTTTTACCTTTATGATAAATTAAACTAAATAAAGTATTTTTAACATTATTTAGTTTTATTTATCATAAAAGTAAAAAACAATTGTTGTGACTTGTATTTTTAACACCCCAACTCAAAAGAAAAAAAACGCTCTCGAAAAACCAAGCCGTAAAAACCCTTTTTGCCTTTTTTGATTTCGGAATGGCCGGCGGGCAGCCACCTATGGAGGCTGCTCTGCCTCTACCTTCGTTACTGCCTGGGGATACCATTGGTGAGAGGTCATATGCCGCCACTCTACAGCCAATATGCGTGCACCATTACCTCGTAAGAACATAACATATTTGCATGGTGAACCTAGAGTAATCTGGGAAGAGGAGGAGGTGGCACAAATGATTGTCAATGAGGATTTGGAATACGCGGTAGTGGGAAAGTTTTCATATGGATGGCCTGACATCCAAGAAGTACGAAAGATCATACCCAAACAGTGTGAATTGAAAGGAGATGTGAACATAGGTTTACTATGTAATAGATATGTGCTCATACGGGCATCAAGGATGGAGGACTACATAAATCTTTTATCGAAACCTATCTTTAATATTGCACATAGGAACTGGTACTATCCTATGAGAACATTTAAATGAGATCCACTTTTTGATCCCGAGAAGGAAACATCAATAGCAATCGCTTGGATCTCATTGCCGGCACTACCTCCAAATTTTTTAGGTAGAGAAACTATTTTCTCTCTTGCGGCTTCTGTGGGCAAACCCTTGCAAGTGGATTTGGTGACAAGTAATAAAACTAGACCAAGTTGTGCTAGAGTCAAGGTAGTGGTGGATTTGCTTGGGGATTTTCCAAAGAGAGTTAATGTAGGTGTAACAACCCTAAAAACGAACTAGTGAAACTAGAGCCTCACATGTGAGTTTGGAGTTGAGAAGTTGATGAAATGATGAGAAATGACCATGACGTCCGGAAACTAGTCATTTGAACTAGTGAGTTGTAAGGGTCAACTTTAAATGGTCATATCTTTTAGCTC
>JAJOOR010022556.1:0-15882 GCA_036250505.1 Solanum acaule | reverse complement strand
CTCGTTATTCATTGTTGCTTTAAATATTGAATATATTTATATTCTATTTTAGATATATTATCTATTAATTGATCTAATTTGTCGTTATCAGTTTTTGTAATATTGAGTTTTTTATATTCCGGATATAATTTCTTTAATTTTCTTTTTATTTTTCTTAATTTCCTACTAGTATGTTTCTTCCGTAGTTTCTCATTATCCATAGCTCTGATAATAGTACTACTATAATTTAATATTTAATTTTACTTTTAGTATTATAATTTTATAGCTATACATTATTATGGCAATTGAGAATATATGATGGGGACATATATCAAATGTGTATTATTTTTTAATTTTTTGAGTAAATAGGAAAAAGCTTTAAAATTTCATAAAAGCAACACTACTTAAATCTTTTGGAAGAAAAAAATTAATATACTTGAGTGCATTTCCCTATAAATTACTAAATCTTCATCATATTTGTGTTCTTTGTTTTCTAGAAAATCGATATATTAATTAAACTCTCTCCAAACGTGTTAGATAGTGTCAAATGTGAAATTATTAAATTTCAACTATACCAAATGCTCAAAATTCAAGAAATGTGAAATTATAATTATATATATATTGGTTAAAATATCGGAAACTATATTCTACAACATATCAACACAATTTTTTAATGAGTTGAGCTAGTAAATAAATGGGGCAATGATCAGGCCAAACTTGGATGAATTTGACGAATCATATTTTCATGAATGAGTTTTTGTCATTATGGTAAATTTTTTGTAGAATTTACATAGTATTTGATAATCAAAACTTGACATTTAATACTAGTTTTCGTCATTGAGAGAATACCTCTAACAATCTTTGATGATTGAGGGGTTTTGTCACCCTATATTTGATACCACTCTTAGGAGAGAAAGTAAATTCATTCTATAAATGAAATATATAGTTAATGATGGAGATAGTTACTACCGGTCACGATCTTAGAATATGATAAGTGTAATTTAAGTAGGTGTTTTTCGCCTCATTTTTTGTATTCAGTATCCTATTTAAAACTCAATACAAATACATTTCTAAACTCAAGATATTTAATTGATGGCGGAGATAAATACTACTCATAATGAGTACATGTTTTTTTCTTTTTCTATATTCGCTATACGCTTTAAAGAAAGCCTATTTTCAAATTATAGAGCTCAAGTTTAAAATTATCACAACGTTACACACCAACTATTAAAGGAATAAAATTACAATACTATAAAGAAAAAATATGGGATTAAATTATTATAAATAAAAAGTAGGATAAAGAGTAAAATAAGATTATTAATGATTAGAACTAAACAAGATAATGACAGAATTATACTAACTCACTAATTATGTAAAGAGAGATTTTTTTGTCAATTCACGATAACAAATTTGACAATACAATAACATTCACATAACAAGATATTACAGATTAGAATATAAAATTTTAACAAAATCTAGTGATGCTATACAAGAAGGCCTCTTACAATAGAAATAATCCCAATAATCAGAATGCAAGACATTTTTGTACACTGATTTTTCTCCATCTTTCAGCATTTCTGGAAATGGACCAATGACACTGTCAAGGATAGCGTTCACAAATAGAGGTACAGATATTCGAGCCCTGCTCGAATCAACTGCTACACACTGCTCGATACTCTTGTATTGATTAGTGCTTATGACCTGCAACAAGTTACTTATGTTAACTGCTAAGGCGCCTTTGATTGGATTTGTGTCGATCCAATTATCTCCTTTAGTCCCTCGGACATATAGGCCCCCCGTTTCATCTTAGAAGAGCAGAGTGATGCAGGACACGTCGCAGTGTCGTCGATCCCCTATGGTGATACTTGGATTTGGGCATGGTGGATAATAGTTTATGTTGATATTCATAGTTCCCATCAAGAGAGGTTCTAAGGATTCATTAATTTCATTGACATTGAGACCCTTCAATAGCACCTCTAACAAATTTTTAGCAAGTGGTTTAGCCCACTTTTGGTACTCCACGACTTGGTACCTATAAATAATTTCACTGAGAGTGTTTACATAGTCCATTAGAGACAACATTTTTATCCCACAAAGGTAGAAATAAGATCTGCGTACATCCTATCATCTTCATACCCTACTTGTGGAATTATACTAGATATATTATTGTAAAACAGATAGAAAAAATTCCTACATATTCAACATAATTTTGATTTAAGTTATATACACCTTTATAAAATATAGAGATAATAGTCAAAAACACGCCTGAATTAACAAATTTTTGCAAGTCTCTTAACTGACTGTCATCAACTAACTATCAAATCACATCTCAAAATTAATGAGTCAGTTGCCATTTGGACGAAATTTTAAGCCTAATTAACTTGTGAGACAACCTTTTGTGATTTTATTGAGACACTTGGTCCAGTAAGTTACGAGGTTTGTTTTGATAAATAGTTAACTATAGTTTAGACAGAAAACACAAACACCTTACGGCTAAAGATATGAAACTCATGAAAAAACTAATACTACTAGTATGTTTTTTACTTACTCAAAAATACGTGAACTATAAATTACCCAGAACAGAAAACCCAAAAAGTTACCTTGTTTAAGGAGGCCAAAGATTGCTATTATTTTTTGGATTACAACCATATTTTATATTATCCCTCCACTCTAAATATTTTTCATTTTTCTCACCAATAGCACTCCAAAACATCAACACAGATTCACCAGCGCTACAACTGGCTTTACAATACTTAACTTTTTCTTCAGCTGGCAATTCAAAAATCTTGTGTGCTGCATATTTCAAATCTTCAAGAACTTCAATTGGGATCCCATGATTGATGATTTGGAAGCAACTTCTCTTGCTTGTTGCTTCTTGAATTCATTTTTCAACATTTAAATCATAAAAAAAATGATAAATCAATTGTTGGGATTGATTCTTGATTGTCAATTTGGGATTTGTCTAGACTGTGTTCTTTTGGTAAATACATTGATTTGGGATAATTTCAAGGCTTCTGTAAACTAGACCTTTTATTCCATTTGCTTTCTTGATTACAAAATAAAGTATGTCATCATTTGGTTCAAATTTTGATAAAGTCATTTGTGTGTTGAATCTTGATGAGTGTGTACTAATGGAACAAGGAAATTTGGAGTTTTTTTTATGGTGGGTTTGAGAGGGGTGTGTGTGGGGGATGGAGGGGAGAAGGGGGTTGTCTATAAGATGATGGAAGAAGGAGATTTGTGGGTTTTATGGTGGGTTTGAGGGGGGAGGGGTGTTAGGGTTTCACCCGAATTTTCTTATCTTGTTTGAAGTTTATTTTTCTATTGAAGGAAAGTCAAAGTATTACCATATATGCTTTTATTATATTCTATCCATAAAAAAATATTAGTAAAAATAGTACCACTATAATTTACTATATTATTTTACTTTTAATATTATAATTCCATAGCTATAAATTATTACGACAATTAAGAATATTTGATGGGTACATATATCAAATGTGTATTTTTTTTTATTTTTTTTGAGTAAATAGGAAAAAGCTTTAAAAAGTCATAAAAGCAGTACTACTTAAATCTTTTAGAAGAAAATTTTTCATACGCTTAAGTGCATATCCCTATAAATTACTAAATCTTCATCATGTTTGTGTTCTTTGTTTGCTAGAAAATCGATACAGTAATTAACCTCTCTCCAAACGTGTTAGATAGTGTCAAATGTGAAATTATTAAATTTCAACTATGTCAAATGCTCAAAATTCAAGAAATGTAAAACTATACACTTATTTATACTGGTTAAAAGGTTGTAAACTACATTCTACAACATATCAACACAGTTTTTTAATGAGTTGAGCTAGTAAACAAATGGGGTGATGATCAGGCCAAACTTGGATGGATTTGACGAATCATATTTTGTGAATGAGTTTTTTTTCATTAGGGTGAATCTTTTGCAGAAGTTACGTAGTATTTGATAATCAAAACTCGACATTTGATACCAATTTTCGTCATTGAGGGACAACCTGTAACAATCTTTGATGATTGATGGGTTTTGTCACCCTATATTTGATACGTTCTTAGGAGTGAAAGTAAATTTATTTTAAACTCAAAATCTATAGTTAATGATTGAGATAGTTACTACGGGTCACAATCTTAGAATATGATAAGCATAATTGAAGTAGGTGTTTTCCCCCTCATTTTTTGTATTCAGTATCCTATTTAAAACTGAATGCAAATACATTTCTAAACTCGAGATCTTTAATTGATAGTACTACTCATCATGAGTACTTGATTTTTCTTATTGTATATTCAGCATCCGCTTTAAACAAAGCCCATTTTCATTAGTGAGTTCAAGTTTAAAATTATCACAGTGTTACGCAGTAACGATTAGAAGAATAAACTTACAATATTATAAAGAAAAAAATAATGGGATAAATTTATTATTAACAAAAAGTAGGATAAATGGTAAAATAAGATTATTAAATGATTAAAACAAAACAAGATAACGACACAATCATACCAACTCACTGGTTATGTAAAGAGAGTTTTTTTTGGCATTACATGATAACATATTTGGCAATACAATAACATCACATAACAAGAAATTTGTAGATTAAAATATCAAATTTTAACAAAATATAGTGATGCTTTACCAGAAAGCCTCTTATGATAGAAATAATCCCAATAATCATAATACAAGACATGTTTCTACACTGGTTTTCCTCCATCTTTCAGCATTTGTGGAAATGGACTAATGACATTGTCAAGGCTAGCGTTCACAAAAAGCGGTAGGGATATTCGATCCCTGCTCGAATCAACTGCTACACAATGCTCGATACTCTTGTATCGATCATTGCTCATGATCTGCAACAAGTCACCTATGTTAACCGTTAAGGCGCCTTTGATTGGATTTACGTGGATCCAATTATCTCCTTTAGTACCTCAGACATATAGAACTATCGTGTCGTCCTGGAAGAGGAGAGTGATGCAAGACACGTCGCAGTGTCGGCGAGCCCCTATGGTGATACTTGGATTTGGGCATGGTGGATAATAGTTTATTGTTGATATTCATAGTTCCCATCATGAGAGGTTCAAAAGATTCATCAATTTCATTGACATTGAGACCTATCAATAACACTTGTAACAACTTTTTAGCAAGTGGTTAAGCCCACTTTTGATACTCCAAGACTTGGTACCTATAAATCAGTGACAAAGTCCAAATTTTTTTTTAGAGCGAACGAAATTTAATGGCAAGGTAATTTAATTGTCAAAGTAAAGAGTTTCACTAAGAGTGTTTTCATACTCCATCAGAGATAATATTTTTACCCCACAAAGATAGAAATAATATTTGTGTACATCATATCCTCTCCATACCCTACTTGTGAAATTATACTAGATATATTATTGTAAAACAGATAGAAAATATTTCTTCATATGCAATATAATTCTGATTTAAGTTATATACCCCTTTATAAAACTTAGAGTTAATAGGCAAAAACACGCATGAAGTAACAGATTTTTGCAAGTCTCTAATCTGACTGTCATCAACTAACTATCAAATCACATCTCAAAATCAATGAGTATGTTGTCATTTGGATGAAGTTTTAAGCCTAATTAACTTGTGACACAGCCTTTTGTGATTGTATTACGACACTTGGTCTAGTAAGTTTCGAGGTTTGTTTTGATAAATAGCTAATTATAGTTTAGATAGAAAACACAAGCACCTTACGATTAAAGATATGAAAATCATGAAAAAAGTAATACTACAAGTATGTTTTTTACTTACTCAAAAATACATGACCTATAAATGTCACACCCCAACCCTAGGTGAGGCGGACAAGTACCATATGAACACATGCTTTACAAGTGACCTATGATGAAGTAAACTACAATGCAAATAGATTTACTAATGAGAAGTTTCGTATACAATACATGTCGACTAGCTGAACCGATACATGTGACAAGTGAAACTATGAATACAGATGATAGCTTTACAATGTCTACAAAGCCTCTATTGGAATCCATGACTGTACAACTAGGAAAATAAGCATAGTAAAGACTCGGCAAAGCCCCGAATCAACCTGGAGCTCACCAACAACCGCTGAGTATCATGTGCTTCTATTGGGGAGATATATTAGTTGAGTACTTGTACCTGCAACATGAAATGCAATGGCCCCATAAGGGATGTCAGTACGAAGAATGTACTGAATATGTAAGGCATAATACAACCATATGTAAAATGAAAGCTCAAGTGAAATCAAATACCAATAGATAAGGATTAGAGACCACCTTTGCTTATACTTATGGAATCGTGTATGTTACATTCTTTTCTTTACTTTACTGAACGTTAAAATCTTAATAAGGCATATGATACAAATGACCAGCTGATCAATGGTAGAAGAGGATGACCCATGCTAGGCATTTTAACCCTTGGGATGTTGTCCTCATAATTCCACAAATTGGGATCGACCCATGCAAGGCTTCCGCCCCTGAGCTGCCACCCTTCTATACCAATTGGGATCGGCCCATGCTAGACTTTCGCCCCTGAGCTACCACCCTTCTATACCAATTGGGATCGACCCATGCTAGGCATTTGCCCCTGGGCTGCCACCCACAATTATATAGATTGCTTCACTTAGATTCTTTAATCTTTGAGATTGTTGTTTTGATGTTCATAACTATTTAGATATTGTTCTTTTGATGATCATAACTCTTTTGAGATTGCTATTTTGGTGGTCATAATCGTTGTTGAAATTTGGAACTATGGACCAGTAGTAGAGGACATACGAATATGAACTTACGATAATGACAATGACGTGGGAAGCAAATCTGACACCAACGTAATACTTAGGAGCTTCTCTGACTCCGTAAGCATTTTGACATCTCAAATTGAAGCACATATCAAGTGAAGACATTTAACATTCAGCGAAAAGATGTGAACTCTATATTATAGCCAAATACTCACTAACTAATATCAAATACAAGGTATACATGAACGTGGAACCAAGGGAGAATGTGGACAAATTCAAGTAAGTACATATAAATGTACAATAGAGAAAGTAGGGATCTTGTGAGGTAACATTATAGTCTAACACAATGGGAGTAATAACCAATAAAGGAAACATATGAACATGTGTAAAGATGACATATATGATGGAATAGACAATTGAATCAAATTGGCAAGATATGGGCAGATTGTATATCCAACATATAAACATATGTACCATGTGTAATCTGGGATAATTTTAATTTATATAAGCGGAATACGTTCCAAGGGTACTTTGACGATGAAATAAGTTTAAACCTTGCATGCTAATACTTGGTAGAGTAAGCACGTACTTTTAGTGATAAACTCAGATTAGGAGTACTCACTTTGATGCTCTAGGGAGTAGGAACTGCAACTATGGATCAGTCACTACCAAGGGCACTTAGAAAGCTTACTTTGTAATACAAGTGTTGGATTCATGCCAAAGAAATAGGAAATCGAATAGCCTTACATACCTTGCTGCACAACACTGGATATTACAATGAGTTAACCGTCTTCCTTTCAGATTATGTATCTACAATGGAGTAAATAATTAAACTAGCATTAGTAGCTGATCAACAAGTTTGGGCTACTTGATTAGACCTAAATAGTAATTGGCAGTAAATCTATAATTGACCCATCAAGGGTGTTCTTCCACCCATTCTCCTCTAATTTTTTCATATAGTATACAACCTTCTTATAAGGTCCTCCGAAACTCCTCGATTTTCATAACGTTTGGAAAACAATATACAAAGGGATGGCATAAAGTAAGCTCATGCAACAATCAATTAAGTGGTGTATCACTACACTTTCAATGTTCTATCCTCTAACCAGTTCCCATGACTTCTCTGCACATATCCAGTCACACCCCTTTATTTTACGATACACAAAACAGTCCCTATGCATCATAATGTGGAAGTAGCAATATGAATCACGGCTTTCCACCAACATCCCATTAGTTCCCACTAACATTACATTTAAGATGCTCAAAACGAGATCACAATCAAAATTGAAAGGGACTTCACTCCATGGCTGTCCCAACAAGCACATCCTTCCTGAACATTTACCAAGCTCACACCATATAGAGGCAACACTCCTAAGTTTATTAACACATACAAACTTTCACAAACAATGCAAGAACAAGAGAGGGATGAAAATTTCCATAGCTTACCTTGCTGGACAGAAACCTCACTTGCTAAGACTTGGATTCTTCAAGGTTTAGGTTGTTCGATCCACCTTGATGTTAAATCAGATTATAACTTGAATTCCTTAATATGGGAGATGTTTTACCAACTTGTACTTTAACAACACCTGTTTCTTTCAGATTTTAATGGTGAAGCTGTAGACCAGAACTCTTGGAGCTTCTATGGCTTTCCTTGGGAGTAATTTTCTGGAGAATAAGTTATGTAGGAGATTTGATGAGCTTGAGTGCTTTACAGGTACCTTCTGGACATTTTCACTTAGTAAATTTGAGAAATAATATGGTCCTATACTTTAAGCAAGCAGGTGCATCACCTCCTCAAGTTCTGCCACAAGTTTTTAAGTAGGTGCATCACCTCATTTCCCTTTTCACTTAAAATGCAGGCCACTTATTCTAAGTAGGTGCATCACCTACTTCTCTTTTCACTTAAAATGCATTCCACTTATTCTAAGTAGGTGCATCACCTACTTGCCCCTTTTAATTAAAATTCAGTCCACTAATTCTAAGTAGGTGCATCACCTACTTGCCCCTTTTAACTTAAAATTCAGTCCACTAATTCTAAGAAGGTGCATCACCTACTTGTCACCTACTATCATATTTTAGTCAAGCAAGCACCTCACTTATTTTTACACCATTTTCCCAATCTTAGTTTCTTTACAAGACTGTAGCACTAATACGCACTTGACAACTTTGACTTTTACATCGAATACCATATTTCCCGAGTTTGAATTTCTTTTGACTTCACTTAGTCGTATATGTGTTGGAAGGCACGGGGTATTACAACTTTAAACCTATTCTATCGTCACTAGTGGCATAGGAAACCGAGTCCATAACTATACCATAGGCAATTTATAAGCGTCATATAACTACAACTAGTACACATAGAATATAGGGTGTTAAAATAAATTACACATAACAAAAAACCCAAAAAGTTACCTTGTTTGAGGAGGCCAAAGATTGCTATTATTTTGTGGATTACTATGTAATACCCCGGAAACTAGTAGGTGAAACTAGAGCCTCACGTAAGAGTTCTAAGGCTTTATGTGGGAGTTATAGAGTTTGATGTGAGGGGTAGAATCATAAAATGACTTGTCGTACTTAGAATGAGGGGTTTAGGGGTTAAACGTCAAGGTATGACTCCCCAAGGACCAACCAAAAGGTTCCTTGAGGAGGACCCTAAAAACAGCCCGAAAAGCTGTCAAAAACAGCCCACCTACGATGGGGACCCACGCCGCATGGATCCACCCACACCCTGTGGGGGAGGGTCGTGGGTCAAGCCTGCAGAACCATGTTCTAGTACCCCACCCATGAAGGACCAATACGGTCCGTAGATCTACCCACGGTCCATGGGTAAGGGTCTCGTGGATGAGGCAGTTTTGAAGTCAAGTCTTTTTAAGTTGGGGACTTGGGGGTTAATTCATTTTTAGTTAGTTATTAAGTAGGTTCGTTTTATTATTAATTATGCCACCTATATAAACCTAATAGACCCTTAAACTAAATCAATTAAGTCATTCTTCCAAGACCCCAAAACAAACACAAATTCCCTCAAGAAATTCTCTCTCTAGAAGTAAAGAAGAAGAAGAAGAAGAGAAGCAATCTAGGTCGAAATTCTCCATTGATGCAAGCTTGGTGAGGGTTTTATAACCAAAGTATGTTAGTTTATTCTTCTATAAATTCTTTCATCCATAGAGCCCCCTACATTTCCCCCAATTGTGAAGAAAACCCCAAATTCTAGCTAGGGTTTCTTCCTACAGTTTGGATAGTGTTAAAGTATGATTCCAATTGAGTGGGTAGTACTTGTTTATGATTGTTTTAGTATTGAATTATGTCATTATGATGATATTATGTGTTTTCCATGGTTAACCCTAGTCTAATTGATGAAATTGATATTCTGTGGGTTTATGTCATGAAAGGTGAAATTGAGGATTCATAGGTGATGTCACGATCTGATTTCTCGAGTCATAATGACACCTACTATAACCCACCAGTAGGTAAGACAACCCGTAACCCGAAACAACAAGTAATGGGTCTGAGGGCAGAAACTAAACAAGAGTAGGCAAAATTTAAGATAACAATATAAACAGGCGGAAGCAAACCAAAACATATATATACAAATAAAGATCCCTCTCAGAACCTAGAAGTCACTAGTACAGAGCTATGAACAAAACGAGTACAAGTCCCAAAAGTGGACCACAGAAAAGTGGATTGTCTAGAAAGGTACAAGGCAAGTCTATATATATAGATGGAGACTGAAATAGTACAAAACATCGTGTGCTCACCCCCGTCTCTAGATCAGACTGCTCCAAGAATGATGTCAACCCTGGCCACTGGTGCTCGGACCTGCATCACGAAAACAGATGCAAAGCATAGCATGAGTACCAAAATAACAATAGAATGCACAAGAGTTTAGAAAGAACTAACTAAAGTAATTTATAAGCTAACAACACCTAACTGGACCCCCATAAGCCCAGAAGGTACACTCGTGTGCAAGTTTAAATAAAAACCCGAACGAACCCCCATAACCCCAAAGAGTACACAAAATAACTATAACTAAAGAAAACAAAACCCAAGACCAGAGAACATTGAACCAGAACCTCAAACCCAATTAGTAGAATATGATAGTACGGAGGCTGGACCTCAAACCTGATGCTCACCAGAAGTACCCAAGTAACCAATCACAAGTATCAAGTAACTGAGGCCGGACCTCTACCTAGATGCTCTAAATAAGTATTCAGGTGATCGAGGCCGGACCTTGAACCGGATGCTCTTCAAAAATATCAATGAGGTCAAGGCTAGAGCTCAAATCTGGATGCCCAAAAAGGTGCCAATGTTGCTGCTGAAAGAGTCCCAATCGATCCATGATCATAAATGTCCGTGGAACGCCGTCCACACTTAGCCAATCAGTGTAAATCCTTGGAACCGAATCGAAAACCAACTTCAAATCGCGAAGCGGAACCTAGTTTCGCCGACATAACTCATGAAGTCGTAGCATCGGAGAGATAAGGATAACTATCGTCGGAGCAAGCGTTTCGCCTAGCTAAGGCCCAAACTATCAGACTCAAGTATGTTACACCAGTCTATATGGATCTAAGTCGGTCGAGCGACGTTGGGGCAAAACTAAGGCCTATCAGTTCCGAATCATGCATTTCTAAGGAAAGCCCTAGTTAAACCTAAACTAAGGCCCAACATGCTTCAATAAATAGTAATCAAGCATACATGTACTCCACATAGCAAAGAGGGTCAATTAATAACACATAGCATGCTCACAGTTACCCGATAATTCCTAAAATAGGCCGAAAACATGATTTCTAAACACCTATGCATGATTCAATAACTACCCTACTAAAATCCCAACTAATCAACATGCATTCACATGCTCGAGCTCAATCTAAGAGAGGGAGGCCGTAGCCTACCTATAGGCCGATCACGCGCGCTCTAAAATAACTTCTTCAGAGCTTTCCCATTTCAAAAGGTCTCAAAACACTGCCATGCTATCAAAAATAGAGTCACAACGTTATTACGATTGTTTAGACACTAAAATCACAAGAAATGGACACGGACCAATTTCGGGGTCAAAATGGGAGAAGTGGGACCTGCATTGGAAATTCCCGAATTGACCCCAAAAATAGGTCCTAAATACCTCCCTGAACATGTGTTACAAATTGGAACACAATTCGGGGCTCGAAACAGTCCCAACACGAACATGCAACGAAAAACTCAAAGTTACACTAAAAGGGACAACAATGGCAGCAGCTATTTACAAAAAATTACTAGAAATGAGAGTCCAACTGCTGAAACCAACTACACCACGACGATCCTCATGAAAAACCCCACAATCTAGGCTCTTGAATCACCAAATTCGGACCTAAAATGGCCAAGAAATCATCTTCCGAAATTTCCCAAAAATTGAGCTCAAAAGTAAGCTATGGCACCAGTTAAATAATAATTCTTACCTCCAACGAAGTTTCAAATACTAATTTCAACCACGCCAACGCGTTCTCCTGGAAAAACCACTAAAGATAGCCCCAAGAATCACTATAATCGGACTTGAAATGAGAGAGTTATGAAGGTTTGAAGTTGAGAAATGAGGCTGAAATGGGGCTTTTAAAAGGTGAAACTAGTTGCTAAAAAGTCCAAAAATCTGGTCGTTAACAGCTCAAAATCTGATCACTAAAAGGGATGCGACGGGGTGCTCGGAATTCGTTCGGAACCCGATAAAAATAAAATAGATATGCTACCCTACTAAATTCAACATTCTGGACTAAATGGCGCAATCGGAATTTCCATCAGAGGTCATCTCAATAAAAAGTGGATCCTATTCTCAAAGGCCATTTTAACCAAAATCCACCGAGGGGCTCGAAATTAGTCTGGAAGACTCGGGAGTCAAATGAAAGGTCGTTCTAGACCAAACTAGACATGTCGAGGCTAACCGCACTAACAGAATTTTCATCCGAGCTCATTTTCCAAGAATGTTGACCAAAGTCAACCTTAGGCCAAATTTCAAAGGCTAAAACACATAATGGTTCAAACTCGCACCAAAGGCCTCGATACTCATTCCAACCATGCTACTAGCCTAATTTGGCCATTCTGGAGGTGATGGAACTATCAGAATTCCATTCTGAGGTCGTTTACATGATGTGTTGACTAAAGTCAATTTTCAAGCTTCAAGGTCTCTAAAACACGGAAAGCTACACAAAATCCAAACGAACAACCAGGTGACCGAACAGTCAGTGCCAGCAAGTCATAAATGACTTGAGGTCACTATACAAATGCTCTAAATGACGAAAAGATGATGGGTACACAGAAATGACTAGAAGGGTCATTACATGTGATCTTCTAGAATAGATGTTATGAGTAGTAATAGTTTAAGAATAGAAACATATAGACATGAATTGAATTATATTAAAGATTATATGATGGATCATGACTTGTAAAGCTTGAAGTTGAACCTCTAGGGTGAATTATGACTAGAATCACTTGATAATAAAGCATGTGATTAGAATGCCTTGATATCTAGGTATGAATGATGATTGTAGAAGAAAAGCTTTGAGAGTAAGGTTTGTAGTCATGAATGTTGATCGCTAGGATTTTGAGAGTAAAGCCAATGTGATGAACTAGGTATGTTAAGGCTTTGAGAGTGAAGTCTATATGAGGATAGAACCTTAATGGATAGAGTTATGGTGGAAGATCTTTACCTACCTAATCTATCTAATGAATGCTTGAATGTATGAAGTGATAGAATCACTTGAGTTATGATGATATCCATGTCTAATGTAGAATTCTAGATATGATATTATTCATGAATATGATATGACATGAAAGGTTCGCTCCTATAGAATGATTCTAGGTTGAAAGTTTTGCTCACCTAAAATGAATATAAGTCTTAGGACTATGAAATGTGATGAGGCATTTGGTGATTCCCCTAAAGACCATTACATGATAGGAATGTGAGGTGAGTTCCTTTATTCCTAATTAGTTAAACATGGGGAGTGTGAGGTGATTACCTTTTTATATGTGTGTGACTCCCAAAGCAAGCGGTGATTACCCATTAGCCTTTAGGTTGATCATGGAGGCGATTACCTATGATCCTTATGTGATGATGTGGAGGTGAAAACCTATGATTTATTAATATGTATGACCTGTGGAGATTTCCCTTGTCCTTATAATTCATTAATATGTGTGACTAAAGGTGATCACCCTTGTTTTTACGATTTCATGATATATATGGCTAAGGTGATTCCCCTTGTCCTTCATGATGAACTAAACATGTATGCTTTGAGGTGATTCCCCTTGCATTTATGAACATGAGCATGACCAGTTTGGATTGTAGCTTTAGAGGACCCTCCAATACATGCATGACTAGTGGTGATTCCTCTTGTCTTTATGATGTTAAGAGATGATAAACATGAATGAAGAACCTAAAGTGTCTAGCTTAGCATGGGTAAGATTATGGGGTCTTGCTCATACCTGGCACAAGCTTGCCTTGAGGTAACTCATGAAGTGTTTCTCTTATATGATGTATGCTTACATAGGATTGTGCTATAGTTTCCTTCCTTGTTATGTTATGATTGACTAAAGGTGAGAGATTCCCTTGTCTATATGAAGTAAGCTAAGAATGAGACCAAATGAATGGTAAATATGAATATGGTGACTTCAAGGTTATGCTTAGTGTGAATGGTATTATAGGATGTCATTCATGCATTGCACAAGTATGGTTTGAGGTTACTTAGGAGTATAGTGCTCTTATAATATGAAAGCCTAGGTCGTGACTATACATATAGACTATGATTAAGATGACCAAAAAGGGTTACTTAGCTTGGATGGGATTATGGTGTCTTGTTCATGCATTGCACAAGTATGCTTTGAGGTTACTTGAGGGTGGTCTTATTATGATATGAATTACTAGAAGTTGAATAATGCTTATATGATGCTTATGTTGGATACTTTACTTTTGGTTATGATATTGACTCTTATGCTTATAGTTGATGTTTCATGAAGTATTGGATTATGTCTTATGTTAACTAACCTTTATGATATTATGCTCTTATGATGTTGTGCTAGCTAACATATTTAGTAAATTTTGTACTAACACATACTTTGCCTACATTCTCATCAAATTTAGGGTTCAGTGATTTGAGTTCCAATCTTTAGGATAGGTTTCTAAGGAGCAAAGGAGTTGAAGACTTGGTGAGTCCTCATAGCTTTGAGGACAAACCCACTATTTTCTTTATGTCTTTTATTTTCATGTTTTGAGATTATTGTATGGGCTATGTCCCAAGAGTTTATTCAAAAGTTGTATTAGATGGTTTGAGACAGAAGTGTAGTAAGACTTCCGCTTGCTTTTATAAAAGACTTCAATTGTATGGATAAAGTTTTCAAAATTTTCGTACTTTTCTATTATCTTATGTTATGATATGCTAAGGGCTTGTATGAGACCCCTTTGGGATCAAGTACGTTGTGTTACTTCTAAGGTGTACCCTTGGGTCGTGAGATACTACTATGTTTCATACCCTCATTCTCATACTCATATACTCAAGACTTAGTTCAAGGGTGTGTTTGGTATGAAGGAAAATGTTTTCCATGAAAAATGTTTTCCTGGAAAACAAGTAGATTTTTGACTTATTTTCTCATGTTTGGTTGGTGAGGAGAAAATATTTTCCGGGAAAAATTTTTAGTGTTTGGTTTTTTAATGAAAAATATTTTTGAGAAATATCTTTTATTTTTACTAGAGTAGAAAATAATTTTTGAAAACAAACTTAAATTTTTTTTTGGGGTGGGTGGGGGGGAGGAATCGAGGGTAGGGGTGAATAAATAAAAAATTGAAGTTGAAAATATTTTTAAAAAATAAACTTAATTTTTTTTGGGGCATTGGGGGGCTGGTAGGGGGGAGGGGGTGGGGGGGATCGAAGGTAAGGGGGAAAAATGAAATTTTGAAGTTGAAAATATTTTTTAACAACAAAATTAAAAATTTATTTTGGGGTTTGGGGGGCTGGTAGGGGGTGGGTAGGGGGAGGGATTGTCGAGGGTAGGGGTGAAAAAATGAAATTTTGAAGTTGAAAATATTTTTTTAAAATAAACTTACAATTTTTTTGTGGGGTAGGGAGCTGGTAGGGGGTGGGTGGGCGGGGGGTCGAGGGTATGGGTGAAAAAATGAAATTTTGAAATTGAATTTTTTTTTTAAAAATAA